>JAAGKR010010674.1:15000-21941 GCA_011419295.1 Clarias macrocephalus | reverse complement strand
ACTTGGATTGGGACGAGACCACAGATTGCTGACTTATTTGTCACAGAGCAGTGGTCATTAGTGGTGTAAAATGATCATGATAGAGGAGGAAGAGGAGGAGGAAGAGGATGTGTAGCTTCATGTCTAGGTCCAATTATATACTCAATGGGGACTTTTAATTAGCTGCACTATCTTTTGAGAAGGAAATCTGAATTTGTACAGATGGTACCTTAATATATCCACACATCCACACACACACACACACACACACACACACACACACACACACACACACAGATCCCAACAGATAATCCTCTCGCTCTGTCTGAAAGATTTATAAAGCTCTAAAAACAGAGTGTGAGCAGTTGCAGTGCATCAGGGGAATAAAAAGAAAAGAAAGCACAGCTTCTTTCAATTCTATGTTTTTATTTATCAGGGTCTAATGAACAATTGCCTGGTCCTCACAAACTCCCATAAAGCCAAACCCCACTTTAAAGCGGAATATTCCTGAGACGAATTCCTGAGATCAAATGCGAGTAAAAAAAAAAAATAATAAAAAAAAATCAAGAAAGGAGAAATCACGGCCGAGAACTCAAAGGTGGTTTTACTGGGTTATGGAGTGTACTTATATTTTTCCCATCTGGTTCCTGAATGTGGGATATTTTTTTGGAAACAATGAGCACATATTGAAACCTGTTGTATATTTAAGCAAAAATCACACTGTTGTGTATAAAATCAGCACGGCTGGGATATCTTCAGTACGCATGCTGTGGCTTTATGACCGCATCACAGTCGTGCTGATATTCAGCACAACAGCACAATTTCGGGAATATTGCTTTTGTACAAGAGTTTCACAAATGCCATTTATTATTCTTATACCTTTATTTAACCAGTGATTTTACTCCGCCAAAACATATCCTTTCATGATGGAGCAGCTGGAGGCGGCATGGTGGTGTAGTGGTAGTAGCACTGTCGTCTTGCACCTCCAGGGTTTGGGTTCGATTCCCGTCTCTGTGTGCATGTTCTCCCTGTGCTTGGTGGGTTTCCTCCAGGTACTCCAGTTTCCATCCATGTCCAAAGACATGCAGATGAGGCCAAAATAGCCCTTACCCCATCTCATGCCCTAACCCTCCTGGGATAGGCTCCAGGCCCCAGAGACTCTGAATACAGGATACAGCGCTATAGACAATGAGTGAGTGGAGGAGCTGGCGACTGACAGTTAGTGTAATTAACAGGGGTGAAATGAATTTGACATTTTCACTAGTAGTATGTTGCGAAAAAGGTGAGAACCAGGAGGTATTAGACAGTCCTGTAAATCTCGTAAGATTCTCTTATTCTCTATATTTTCACTCATTCCAAATATCAGGTCTCTTATAGAGTTCTTGGCTGGAATCACAAATAGCATACAAAGAGAAGCATAATGCAGAGTGTAAGTTAGAATCCCTTGTTGCACACACCAAGTAGTGCCCTTGATCAGGGGTTAGAGAGGGATCTGGGATTCAGCCTTGTGTTAGAAGCTAGTTAGCATTGTAGCCCGAGTTAGCCATGAATAGAACAACACAGACAGGTTAAAAGCAATTCGGATCGACTTCTTAAGGTGGAAGGTGACGGTGTGTTGTTTAAGATGACATAACGTTATCAGATGTGATTTCTTGCTGAAACGGCTCCTGTGACTAGTTCTGAATATGAGTTTTGGCAGCCAGCTGCTGTCTCCTCGTTCCAGTACTGTGGACCATGTAGACCTACTTTCACCCACGCCGGCGACCGACACCTGTGATGTGGAGTGATACATATAGTTAAAAGTCCCAGTGCGGATTACTCATGACTTTACACCCGTAGATAGACAGACAGACAGACATGCAGCTGTATATATAGCGGTGTGTGTCACTACAGCCTTATCTAACCATCAGATCAAAGATTGAAAAATAGACAGATAAATATAAAGTGAAAGCCTGATTCACAGCACAAGTCACATTTATATAGCTAAAGCGATGAATGCACTGTGAAATACTGCGAGGATGTGTGCGTGTGTGTGTTCAGAACAAGATCCATTAGTAAGATGGATCATCAGGGACTCTACACCAAAAATAACATCCCACCCTGAGATCCTTCAGCTCCTTTGCTGCTAAGTGAGACAGACAAAGTGAGTGGGTGGGTTGCTCAGGAAGTGGGATAGACAGAGAGAGAGAGAGAGAGAGAGAGAGAGAAACAGCGAGAGAGGGAGAGAGACAGAGAAGTATGTACTGTAGCAACATCATCTTAATGGTCGGTCACCTGAGACTCGGTGTCATATCCTGACTTATGCCGGCACAACAACACTATCGATGAAACTCTTTCTAATTTAATTACCACGCCATTCTGTCACACCGACCGGATGATGGTAGGTGCACTAGTCTATTATATTATTATTATTATTGTTGGTATTTTTAGAAAAGCCTGGCAGAAAGCTTCAGGTTGGGACTCCGTAACACTGCACCGAGACCTCGTTGGGCTCCAGCAGGATGAACACAAACAACAGCTACAAAAAAGAAAAAAGGCAAAAAAATTTTTTATTTTAATGCCATGGCCAGGACGAAGCTTGTGGGAAGCGTTGCTCAGTTTCCCACCACAACTGCATCTCAGAAAACATCCAAGAATGACCTGAAACTAGCTAAAAGAATCATAAGGAAGACACATTGTTCTTCTGTTTCTCGGTCCTCGTGTGGGAAAGACGTCGACGGTAGTGTGCACGCATTTCTAATTTATTTATAGAGCTGCTGCTCCGTATAGCCCACTCAGAGCCCAATTAAAGGGCATTATAATGAAATACAGCCTAAAGGACTGTCGTTTAGCACTACAGGCACATCCTGGCTTCATAGTAGATACCGAAAGCATGTCCAGGAAACCTTTCTCATCCTAAAGCTTAACTAAAGCCAATAAATCATTATAAGATGACAACTGCTGTCAAACGTTCCTTGATTTTGGGGAAAAAAAAAAAAAAAAAACATTGTCAGATAAGAAACCAGATGGAAAGCTCACCAGAATGTTCAGTTTCAGCCGTTGATCTATGTTCTGCATATTGCTATTTATCTGAATAATATTTCGAGGAATAATTGCTTCTTTTCCCCTGACTTTAAGTTCAGATCAAACTTTGAAAAAGAAAAAGGTTTTGGAATGTTAAACAGACAGCGGCATTGATTTACCTAGTCCACCCCTGTTTCCTGCATCCTGTGGCACTTTATAAATGATGATTATGCACCGAGAGGGGTTACTCTAACAATAACCTGGTGTGTCTGGCTCGGCTTTTTCGGGTTTTTTTTTTTTTTTTTGGCTTTTTAACAAATTTTAAATGATTCCCACCTCGGCCAAATGTCATCAGAATGTGATTATTAAGACAAAAAGAGTCATTTAGCATTTCATACAGTATGTGCCTGATATTCAAGAATAAGGATGCTCTGATTCTGAAAAATGTACAAGCGAGGATCAAGTCAAAAACCGAAAAACAGAACATACAATAGTTATGGGAGTAAAAACTACATTTATTTCTCTGTATAACCCCCTGATACACTAATGCACTTATCCCAGAGGCGCACTGGCGCTTGGATACAATCAAAGTACAGTTGAAGGTTCTCTCAGTACGTCGAAGACTGCCTGCTTCGCATCTGAAATGCTGGCCTCCCAGGAACTCCTTTAATTGGCCAAACATGTGGAAATGGCTTGGAACAAGGTCAGGACTGTACAGAGGAACTCCCAGCTGAGTTCCCGTAAAGTGGTGCAGTGAGCAGTATAAGGTTGTTTATTGCTTTTCAAAAACACAACGCCTTTGTGATGAAACCAGGCTGTTTCTTCAAAGGAGCTTTCCACTCACTGGGCCCTCTCTAAAAACGATTTTTTTCACCATTCAAACGCAATTTTATCACAAGTCCTGGTTTGACTTGAACGCCTTTTATGTGTTTCAAAATACACCAAAAATTCATACACTACAGATTCCTTTTTACACTACAGGTTAGCTTTTTACAGCTTTCGGGTTAAACTGGCCCCTTCCTCTTGCAAAATCGTCTTCAATTCCTCAAGGTTATGAGGGTTTCACCGATAGGCTCAAACATTTTAAATCTTCCATCAACAGTCAGGAGATTGGCTATTGCAGGCAAATACCACTTCTATAAATTCTCCCGTAAACTCTCCTCATGCTCTGGGAAATGATTCCTTTAATGATGGGTAGCGCCTGGTTTTATTTGCAAAGCAGATGAGTTTTACCTGAGGTCTGATGAGCAAGATGATTGGTCAGTGCAGTTCTTTGCTTAATGTTCTCTGTCTAATTGTTGTTCTTGCAGCTTTTCAACTCCTTTCAAGTGGCATCACGCTTATCATCCTTAACATTAACCTGAGAGTGTGTTGCGCAATGTTGTGTGGTGTCCCCGCCCACTGACGTTGAGTTGTTGTTCCAAGATCTTATCATCTGTTATTCTCTCATCACAATATTCTCCCTGAGAACTTTAGAAAACCCTTTAACCTTCACCATGATTGTTTATGTTTTGCAGCATCTGTATCTAGAATATGATTTTGCACGGAAACTTTACTTATACAATGTGTATAGCTGTATAAGGTGGCTTAGTGGTTAGCACTGTCGCCTTGCACCTCCAGGTCCTGGGTTCGATTTCTGCCTCAGGTCTGTGTGCAAGGAGTTTGCATGTTCTTTCTGTGCTTGGTGGGTTTCATCTGGGTGCTCCAGTTTCCTCCCACATTCCAAAGAAAATTAGCAGATTAGACTAATTGGCGTTTCCAAATTGCCTGTAGGTTTGGCAGAGGTTCCTAGATGGATGGATGGATGGATGGATGGATGGATGGATGGATGGATAGCTGTATCCACTACTGGTATCTTTTTCAGGAGGTGGAAAGAAACCAGAGAACCCTGATGAAATCCAAGTGTACACTCGAGATGGGGAGGGAATTAGTATTGAGTATTGCGTAATAATGAGCAAGTGTTTAAATTTGTATCCTGTTAGAGATACATTATGACACATACCACCCATATTGTGGGCCTGTGTGCTGTAACATAAACAGCCAATAAAATAAAGCATGAGAGACAGAGAGAGAGACAGAGAGACAGAGAGAGAGAGAGACAGAGAGAGACAGAGAGAGAGAGAAAGAGGATTAGAGACTGAAATAGAAACAGACAGATAAAAAAAGAGAAACTGAGAGAAAGACAGAAAGCTAAAGTTATAATGGCATGTTGACAGCTAAATGAGTGTATCAGCGTGTGAGTGTGTGTGTTTGTGTCTGTTACCTGCCCAGTACTTTAATAAGAAAGGGGACGGTGAGCGCCCCCATCAGGCCTCCGACTGCAAATATCGACACAGTGATAGACCAGAGCAAAGTGAGTGTTTCCAAGGTTGCCGGCTCACCGTAGCGCGTCACCCAAGTCAGGTTATAGAACGCCTTTATATCCTACAGACACACACACAAACACAGACCAGGGACTTAAATGAAGGTGTAAAACAGAATGACATTTACAGAAGACTTCAAGCACAAGTACGGTGATGAGAATCTTCTCCGCAGTAAAACAGTTCAAATAAATCCGTGAATGACGATCCCAGCCGCGGTGGCTTGAAGCTCACTGCAGTCGGTCCCAGTGAGCGGAACACTCACTCACTCTCCATACCGCTTCATCCTACATTCAGGGTCACAGGGGGCCTAGAGCCTATCCCATGAGGCTTAGGGAACAAGGCGAGGTACACCCTGGACAGGGTGCCAATCCATTGCAGGGCACACACACATACACACACTCGATTTGGGAACGTTAATTAGTCTAACCTGCATGTCTTTGGACTGTGGGAGGAAACCGGAGTACCCGGAGGAAACCCACCAAGCACGGGGAGAACATTCAAACTCCATGCACATAGAGACGGGAATCAAACCTGGACCCTGGAGGTGCAAGGCGACAGTGCTAACCACTACACCACCGTGCCTGAGTGGAACACTTGATCCTTGAAAATCAAAAAATTAGTGGTGCTCCGATTGATCGGTCGCCGATCATAATCGGCCGATGATAGCTTTGGGAAGTTTGATCGGCAGTCTCTATAATGGCCGATATAGAGAAGCCGATCAGATGACGCAAAACTCGCGGGACTATTTTTTTGTGCGCTGCTAAAATGGCTTCACCGGTCTGGCAATTCTACGTGTTGTGTGAAAAGACAATACATTAGCAATCTGCAACCTGTGGAACAAGCCAATTCCACGAGGCGGGAAGCACCCAAAGCATTTTAACACCACGAACCTCATCAGACATTTGAGAGAGCGGGAGCGTTCAGCAAGTCGCGCGCCGCCACTCACTCAGCTGTCGGTAATACCGCTATCTCACCTACGCGGTTTCGCTCGGTGGCCGTAAGTACGATTCATCATGATTCACCGCGAGTTTTGGTGCTGTGATTACGTTTCCATCTTTCCGCGCGAAAAATTAAACATGTTTGTCAAACGTTTCATTTTTGAAACAAGTTTTTAAACATGAAAAAGTAAACGTGTAATTTTTTGGGCGGTCCTCGCGGATGCTTGCAGAACTTCCGGCGACTCACGGCCTACTTGTCTGTTATTTTATTTCATTTTATATAATCTACAGGAAAGTTGTATTTGTCAAACTCTACAATGTTCCCAATTACTAACCAAGCACAGGCTGCTATGTTTTAAGTTGACGTGTTGCACATGTTGCTGGCCAATAAATACAGTTGTCAATTCATGATGTTCCTCTTCTTGTAATTTGAATACTTAATTTACATTGTTCTTAGATATAGTTTAATAAATAATCCTACATGATAAGGCTTCGACTAGACCCTGTAATCGGTGATCGGTATCGGCCATTTCCGCATGTTTGGACCTTTAAAGGAGTTCCTGAGAGGCCAGGGTTTCAGACATGAATCATGGATCTGGTGTATTAAGAAGACTTTCTATCTTGATGGTATCCAGGCATTAGTGAAACACTGAGATAA
>JAAGKR010010674.1:0-12500 GCA_011419295.1 Clarias macrocephalus | reverse complement strand
AGTACGTGTGTTGCGGAAGATATCCAAGGAGAAGCGGCAGACATCAGTGAGCAAGGCGTTTATCAAACACAGAAGGAAGATGTTTAAAGAAAACCATCATCCTCATCGTCATCGTCATCGTCGGTGACACGTACACACATACATAGCATCAGTTGACTCGCAATGCTGCATCTAATCCTCTGGATTTCTGTCGTTTTACCATGCACATGTGCAGTCAGTACACCAAACTTACCTTCAAAATGGCGTCAAATACTGTACCGGTCAAACAGCTGGACAAAATATTTAAATGAATATTGAATTCAAAGCTTTTTTGATTTGTAAGTAGGATAAGTAGCAGACACGTCAAAGGAGCTCGCAGGGAAGACCATGGAATTAGAAGGGGTGTACAAACTTTTGACTGGCAGTGTATAAAAAAGCATAAGAAACACACACACACACACACACACACACACACACACACACACACACACACACTGACTGGAAACACAATGACAGGATATTGGAACATTTCTAATCTGAAACAGATTTCTAATTAATGATCACTTGTTCTTTATGTGATGCCTGACTGACTCCATTCACAATGTTCCTTCAGCGGAAAACACGGTTTCAGCTCAGCGCTCAGCAGCACCCTTACACAGCACTAACAGCAGCTTCAGACTGCCAGGTCAGGGGGAAATAAAACCTCTACACTGGAGACAGGAGACGTGTATGCTTTTAGATTAAGAGAGAAAGGAAGGAAGAACAAACAATGAAAGAAAGAAAGAAAGAAAGAAAGACTAATAAAGAATAAAAAGAAAGAAGGAAAGAAAGAATCATAGAAAGCGGAAACAGAAAGAAAGAAAGAAAGAAAGAACAAAAAAATGAATAATAGGAAGAGTAAAAAGAAAGAAAGAACAATAAAAAGAGTAATAAAAAAGTAAAAAGTAAGAATGATAGAAAGAATAATAGAAAAAGTAAAAAGAAAGAAAGAACGAAAGAACAAAAGAAAGAGTGTAAAGACAGAAAGAACAAAAGAAAGAACAATAGAAAATGTAAAAAGAAAGAAAGAAAGAAATGTGAAGGCATAAAAAAAGTACAAGGAGAAGTAATGAAAATAAAAAAGGGAATGAAAATGAAAAAAAAATGAAAAGAGTAAAAAGAGAAAGAAGCGAGGAAAAAAATTATAAGAAAATTTTTTAAAAGCATAAACAAAAGATAGTAAAGGAAAAAGGAAGGGGGGAAAAAGAAGGTTTCAAAATTAAAGGAATAAAAGAAAAGAAAGAAAGAAAGAAAGAAAGAAAGAAAGAAAGAAAGAAAGAAAGAACACAAATTAAGGAATAAAGGTGAAAGACTAAAATGTAAAAAGAAAGAAACAGAGAAAGAGAGAAAGAGAACAAAATGTAATAAAGAACAAGAGCAATAAAAAGAATGAAGGAAAGAGAGGGAGGGTTACAGAAAGAAAGACCAGAAGAAAGATAGAAAGACAAAAAGAAAGACCAAAATTCTAATGGAAAGCAAACTTCAGAGTAAAAGAAGAGAGTCATAGATGAAAAGTTTAATGAACCATGAAAAAGACACCACTGCAGCGTGTGACAAAGCAAAGTAAAGCAAAATTATTCATTGTAAAAGAATAATAAATATAAAAAAGAAAGGGAAAAAACAACATTAACAGATAAATGAATGAAGAACAAAAGGATAGATGCAATAAACAAAAAAACAAAATAAAACAACACTAATAAAAAAAATGCAATCAAAGAAAGACAAAAATCGGACGAGCAAAATGTCATGTCTGCCACATGCTGTAAATATAAACGTGAAATGTCATTTAAGCCAGAATTAAAACAGGACATTATATAAAATAAATTTGAAAGAGAAAAGAAAAAGATCTTAAATAAATAAATAAATCAGACGACTGTGACTGAAATCTGTTGTAATCAGCATTAGCAGCAGTAGTGATGAGGATGTCTACATCACACTTGAATAAAACCTCATCACACACACACACACACACACACAAAGTAATTTCTTTTCTCTAGGTTCTGGAAGAAGAAAGCCTTTCATCTGAGAAAGCTTAAAATAAAAGAATGTTGGAATCTCAAATTGAAGGAATAATTAGCTCTAGGTGCATACTGCCCCCTGCTGTACTGGAGAGTGTAAATATGCAAATATACCCGAGAAAGGAGAGCAAAAATAATGTGGACGCTGGCGGGCGTGGGAGTGTGGAGGGGCGTGTCCCGGGGCACGGTACAAATCAAGTGTGCTTAGATGAAAACGCCCTAAGATCCTAAGCCTAAAGGTGTTTTTGATTCAACACGATAAGATTTTTACACTGTTCTCAGATACGCTTGGGTATTTACACTTTCTGACACAGCAGGTGGCGGTATGCATCTACTTGGTTCGTTAAACACAAGAAGAAGAGAAGGAGAAAGTGAACCTACGCGCTATGACTAACATAGTCTAACATGACTAACATGATATTTCAGGAAAAAAAGAGTCAAAAGTGACGCTCTCGCGAGCCATCCTAATTTATCAGCTATGGCTCTGTAGATCAGAGGCGCACTTTATATATTTCGGGGGAGAAATCTCTATGCCACTGATGACGTCACGTCTAAACAGAGATCTACAGGGTGGGCCATTTATATGGATACACCTTAATAAAATGGGAATGGTTGGTGATATTAACGTCCTGTTTGTGGCACATTAGTATATGTGAGGGGGCAAACTTTTCAAGATGGGTGGTGACCATAGTGGCCATTTGGAAGTCGGATCCAACTTTTGTTTTTTCAATTGGAAGAGGGTCATGTGACACATCAAACTTATTGGGAATTTCACAAGAAAAACAATGGTGTGCTTGGTTTTAACGTAACTTTATTCTTTCATGAGTTTTTTACAAGTTTCTGACCACTTGTAAAATGTGTTCAATGTGCTGCCCATTGTGATGGATTGTCAATGCAACCCTCTTCTCCCACTCTTCACACACTGATAGCAACACCGCAGGAGAAATGCCAGCGCAGGCTTCCAGTATAAATGGCCCACCCTGTACTTTGGCTCTAAGGGCCGACTGGCTTCCATATCTGATTCGATCTGAATCGGCTCTCAGGCATGGAACATGTGTTCTCACTGACTGAAATGAACCCGACTTTGGGGTCAAGTGGATATGTTTCTGAAACTTTGACATGCCACTCTAACTTCAGTCAGAATTTAGGGAACTAGAGATGGATATGTTTCTGAAACTTTGACATGCCACTCTAACTTCAGTCAGAATTTAGGGAACTAGGAGGAAGAACCTTTGTTGCTCAGGGAAATCTTCTGCCTCCAGCTGGGTTCTGGTACTAGAACTAGAATTGTCATGGCCATTTCACACCATGGTGGTTCAAACGGTTAAGGCTTTGGGTTACTGATCAGGAGGTTGGAGGTTCAAACCCTGGTGCTACCAAGCTGCCCAGTTAAGCCCTTGAGCAAAGACCTTACCAATGTCTTCCCCAGGGGCAAAGCCATGTGGACACCAGGGCAGTGTTTCTCTGTTTGCTCTGTCACACCATCTTCAGCTGATTAGTTAAATCAAGTTTTCTTCGTCACCTTTTATCTTTCGTCAATTTTGTATGGACGTTCTATTCTTGGTAACATCAAAGTGGTGCTGCGTTTTCTTCACTCAATGACCTTCACGGTGTCCCATGATGACTGGAACATTATTTACTACTTACCTCTCCCTCTTCTTCAGTCTCCCCATTTATCCCACCTTCTCCCATCTGTCCTTCTCTTTCCAACTTACCATAAGTTCTCCTCCTTTTTCTATTTCCATCCATCCATTTTCCTATGTCTTTCAGTTCCAGTCTTACATTTCCATTCCTTCACTGTTTCGTTCTCTCTATATCCCACTCCAGCTTTCACTTTTTTTTTTCCTCACACCATTTGTGCCTCCCATGCAACGTCCACATACCTGTCTTCCTCCCTTCAAGGCACGAGAGCGGATTTTCAAATACCATCGGCCGTCATCAGTATGCAGTGGACCGACTGTATGGCGGAGAGGAGGCGGCTAACTTAGCGGACGACCTCGGCGCCTCGCAGGGATGTCGTGAAATGAAATGAAGTTTGAATATGGATGGAATTTTACAACGGGACCCTGAGCATCCATGCAGGCTGCGGCCTTTCCTGTTTTGTTTTTTGTTTAGTTTTGCAGCAGATTGTGGAAATATTATTCAATTAATGCCTCTACTTATTTGAATAGTTTAGCATTATACCCAAAATGTCAATTTTATTCCTTACTTTTTTTTCCCCTCCCACTCTCCTGTTCTAACATCCCTCTTTTTCCCAGAGGACACATAATTCCTACCGCAGTCAGGTAACAAGGAATAAAAGGTGATAAAAGAGAGAGGAGAATAGGACCAAGGTCTCACACACACACACACACACACACACACACACACACACACACACACACACACTCACACACACCTGTTTTGATGGAGCTGGCTCGTTTTCAGGGCTTCGCTGGACCTTTTCCATTTCAGAAGCTCAAAAGCCTGAAAGAGAGAAAATCCCCCAATTATACTCAAGCAGACACAAACACACACACTCACACACACACACACAGATGCTTCCCTGCAGAAACTCCGCATGCATAATATATTGACTGGTCATAACATCATATCCATCAGTGCAGTATGCAACTATCAGCGTTCACTGTCATTACTGTCACTCGCGCTGAAGAATAAAGGAGGAAAGCAAAAGACATGAGAAAGAAAGAAGAGAAAGGGTATGTGGAGGGACAGAGATGATCGAAAAAAAAAATGAAAAAGAGAATGTGGAACAGAGATAAAAGGAGAGTGTGAGTTCCATTAAAAAAAAAAACTTTAATAGAAAAGATAAGACAAAAAACAATGACTGGAATGAAAAGAAAGAAAAAAAGAAAAAAGATACAGAGACAAACTGAGTGAAACTATCCAGTGTGGATCTCACACTCCCTCCATCTCTCTCTCAACACCTCTAACTCCTAATTCTTTGCTTCCTACTGTATCTCCATCCTTCCTTTCATCTCCACCTTTCCCTTTCTATAGCCATCTCCGTTTCCATTCCTCCTGCTACGCCACTCCTTCAACTGTCTCAACTTCAACTTTTGACTTTTCTCTCTCTTTCACCGTCCAGCTCAACATCTAATCCATTTTTTCTTCATCGGCCTTTCTTTCACCAGACAACTCGCTTATTCTTTCTCGAGTAAGATTCCCCTTATTCTACTTTTCTGTTTGTCTCATGACTGGAATGGACAGAAAAAGAGAGAGAGAGAGAGAGAGAAGAGAAAAGTCAGTAAGGGTCACACATAGAGAAAGAGTTAGTGGGACAGAGAGGTTGATATGGCATTTATAAGATTTCATAACACACACAGTTGTGTCTGCTTAGAGGGAGAGAGAGAAACAGAGAGAGAGCTTGACAGATGGACTCGGACAGAAATACAGAGTGAGAGTGTAAGAAAGACAAAACGTGAGAGACAGAGGGGACGGGGTGAGATGACATTTATAGCCATCAATATCAGAGGCATTTGCTCAGTACAGAGAGAGAGAGAGAGAGAGAGATACTGATACAACACTACTGCCACCTTGTGGACCCGCCACTCAACGGAGCTTCACTGATATATCCTGAGTTTTGTGTCAGTAATGCAGTCCGTCTTTCTGACACGATTAAATCCATAATTATCTTTAAAACATTATTGTTCATTAGATCAAGTTTTTACTTGTATTAAAAAGCAAAAAACGTCCTGACTAATATCAAGTCAACTTCTGAAATGTTCTCACACATCCCTAAAATCCTCTAAAATTGCACCGCAGCCCAAATTCCCACTGTGTCTTCCAACATCTATATGCCACACCCCATCAACCCCCATGTACCACCCAAACCCAAGGTTTCCACTGTGCCCACTCCAATTCAACCACCACCACCACAACCACCCAAGGCTTCAGGTTACAGGCATGCACTTCTCTCAATGGCAAAGCCAGGATGTCATTGTGGACCGTTACATTTTTCTTGACCAAAGTCAGACAGGTTTGTGGAACAAGATTTTCAGCAGTTTGTAATTTTGCTCCTCTCAATATTTAATTTTGCAATAAATCAGTTTTCATTGACTATATTGCACTATAGCAAGATATATACATCCCCACCACATCCTAACTTCTTACTCTTCCTTCCCCTATCCAACCACATCCTAACTTCCCGCTGGCTCTCCCACATCCTAACTTCTCATAGTGTCTCCAACATCTCACCACATCCAAACTTCCCACTCTGCCCCCAGTATCCCATCACATTCTAATTTCCATTATGCCTCCCAACATCGCACCACATCCTAACCGCCCAATGTTCCTCCTAACATGTCACTACAACTTAACTTCCAATGTTCCCCCAACATCCCAACACCACCTCATTTCCTAATGTGCCCCACTGACATCCCATCACATCCTAACTTTCCATTGTTCTGCTCAACATCCCACCACATTTTAGTTCCTATTGTGACTCCAAACATCCAACCACATCGTGGCCCCCAACATCCCACCACATCCCAACTGCCTACATACCACATACCATCTTTCCATTGCACTGTAGTTGGATATACCCTAAACCTCCTGCTGCATCCTACTGTATCACTGTACCACTGTGCCCCCAAACATCCCAACACAACCTAACTTCCCAACATGCCCCCCGACATCCGACCACATACAATACCAACTTTCTAATGCACTTATCTCTGATGTGGCTTATCGTTCTCCTACATCCCACATTCTAACTTCATTGCGCCCCCAACATCTCTCCGCATCCTAATTCCCAATGGAACCCAATATCCTTCTTCAAAAAGTGCCCTGGTCCCTCTCTCTGTCTCTCTCTAACTCTCTCCTAGTCATTCTATCTGTTTCTCTTTCTGTTCTCATCTGTCTCTGTTTGATTTTTTTCCTGTCTCTTACTACACGTCTCCCCAGCTGCTGAGCATATCAACGATATTGCTGAGCAAGCCTCTCGTCTGACAAGTCTGTTTGCTCAAAAGAGTAAAACATTGAGAGCACGAGTGCACAACTATACACACACACTCCCACAAACTCAGAGGATTCCACCCTCCATGTCGCTACGTATCATCTTTCTTAGATATCTGACGCCGCTGTTCTCAGAAGCCGCAGGAAAGGGGACACACGGAGCGGATGCTCCTCAATCAGAGAATATGTATGTATGTATGTCTGCCTTACCCCTTATGATTGAAGCTAGAAAGCAGCTAAAAAAATAGAAGTTGATGAACGTTTCTACTTTAAATCAATAATTCAGCTCTTTAAGCAAGACAAACACTCCAGCTTTCTCTCTCATTGAAGGAACAGTTTGGTCAACATTTAAGACCTGAGGTTTGCATCTCTATACATTGACCATATGCATAACGAATTAACCTTCACTCACACCATTATTATATCCACTGTAAAACACGGTGATGATGCTTGTACAGATGCTTTCATGCGTCTCATATGAAGCTTGATGGCGTGAAGAATACTGCCAACTACTAGGGTATATTAGAACTGGCCGTAGACAAGAACAAAGCAGCCATCCGAAATCACAAAGGGTGTCTGTTCAGGAGATAAAGGACCTTTGAGCTAGCTCGCTATCTACAGGGTGTAGATAATGTTTAGCGACGCTGTTTATGCTGGATTATTTAATATTTCATAAAGTACTTAGTTAATTTATGTTGTAATCTGATGTGGTCCTGTAAACAAGTCAGTGACGACTAAAAAGCTTCAGGTGAATAAAGCTTAACATGGCTTACAGTATAAAAAAGCATGCAAGAGCAAGACAAGGCCAAATCTCTCATACACATACGGTAAGAGACACTTATGTTATCTACTTACTTACTTATTTCCTATAACAGCACTGAGATCTTCTACTGTGTGTATCACTCTGTAAGGATACGGCAAGCAGGTAAGTCTTCATCCTGGACAAAGGTGTACAGTTCTACTGTGTACATGAGAGCCTAATGATCCATGGCGTACTCCTGCTCATTATTCCACTCAGTCCTCAGTTTTTAAGCTTTATAGCTTTGTGCAAACTAATAATAATTGCTGCTGGTCAATATGGCGGCACGGTGGCTTAGTGGTTAGCACTGTCGCCTTGCACCTCCAGGGTCTGGGTTTGACTCCCGCCTCCGGGTCTGTGTGCTTGGAGGGTTTCCTCCTTGTACTCCGGTTTCCTCCCACATGCAGATTAGGCTCATTGGCGCTCCCAAATTGCCCCGTAGTGTGCGAATGAGAGTGTAAATGTTGACTGGAGGTTCTACCGCGCTGGTAAAATGGGAACAAATAAAACCTTAATGACGATTGGCCTCCAAAGTCCCTAGACTACAGAGGCTCCTAGATGGATGGGTGGATGGTTCATGTACTGTAAATGTCTCTCATGAAGACCTTCCCAGGAAAGCAAGACCAAAACTTACCTCTACTACAGAAGAGACGTTCGTTTAGAGTCACCAGCCTCAGAAATCGCCAGTTAACAACCAGCACCTCAGATTGGAGCCTTTATGAAGGCTTTACAAGAGCATAAGTATCAGACACGTCTCAATATCAACTGTTCAAAGGAGATTGTTGCATACTTTTCGAAGCCTTCAGTATTGTTGTACAATGTAGAAATAAATAAAAAAAAAACAGGAAAGATTATGAATTTAGTGAAGGCGTGTCCAAGCTTTTGGCTGGTACTGTATGTTTGCGTTTGAGGTGGTAAAATGTTGCAGTTCCTCTATAATCCTACAGGTGGTGTGCTTTGAACTACTCACACAACTGGCAGACAAGACACCATCGTGTGTGGTACGAGCAAATTATTTGATAAATTTGTTTCAAATTGTAACAAAATCGAAAAAATATATAGAAGTGTGATATTACCAGAATCGTGATTCTCATAGTTTATTGATTATATCGTGATGATATTGTATCGGGTGCTCCCTGGTGATTCCTGTCCTTTGTAAACCGCCACTAAGAGAAAAAAAAAAAAACATTTCCAGGCTCTGTGACATGCATCATTTCAGACCACTGACCAGTGAGTCACTAAAGTCAAAAAGTCAACGTTTTATTGTTATTATTATTATACCAGGAGTAATAAATGAAGCCTGTTTATCTTTATGACACATTATAATCTTTGATCTTAGACACCATGGAATGCAAGTGCTTATAAGATATGAGTGTGTGTGCTGTGTAGAAAGCAAAATTATATCGCAAATGGATACTTAATTTATTAATCAGCTTTCAAATATTGTACCAGCTCACAGAAAGCTGATCTGCATAATAGCTAGTTTATATGAGGGAAGCAGGTGGCACTCACTCATTTCACTTACACACTGACAGAGGAACCTGATCAGCACACTAAAACAACAAAGGTTTCGTCACTGTCTGTTTCCCACACACTCCCAAAGAAACCGAACCCGCCCCGCATTATAAAATCACTTCATCCCCTCCTGGGCTCTCAGCGAAATTAATCGCACCGCACACACACCTCAGGCTCAATACACCCTGAAAGCAATGCTGCCCCAGAAATTGTTTTCCGAGGCATAACGTTTACAAATCAGAAGTCATGAGAACAAACCCCTGCACCACCAAGACCCTTAGTCCCTTAAAAAAAAAAAAAAAAAAAAAGGATTTTCCACTGCAGAGAATACAGGCTGTTTTTTGTTCTTTACAATAAACACATCTCTGTGTATTAGTACATCATGTTTTCTCCATGACCCTGACCCTTAGTCCTGAGGTCCGCATTTGTTGACGTAAGAATTGAAGATAGCGCAGGGGTGGAAGAAACCTAAAATTATTAGCTAAGCACAAAGCAAAAAAAAATGGCTAGCTAGTTCACTAGTTAATCAAGTTGTGCTATTAAGTCAATCACGCAATTTAGTCGATGCTTTATTGGTCGATTCGATTAATTGAATCAATGGGCCAGCTTTGATTCGGAATTGATTTACAATTTTAAAATGATTTAGGCAAACATATAATCGTTATATTATCTAAAATTGAAAAGTCCCTTTAAAACAGGGGTCGGGAACCTATGGCTCGCGAGCCAGATGTGGCTCTTTTGATAGCTGCATCTGGCTCGCAGACAAATGTTTAATAATTTAAAAAAAAAAACGTTTAAAATATAAAACGTTCTCATGTATTTAAATTTCAATTTTCTACCGCTCATGTTCATGGCTGCGGGTGGCTGGAGCCAATCACAGCTGTCCTCCAGGACAACACCAAATTTTTATTGGATAATGCGCAACGTACACGGGTCGTTGTGAGGTTAGGAAGTAAACGTCCCTCCTTTTAATCGAGTAGTCAGCTAGCTAATTGCAGAAAAAGAAATTTCGAAGAAGATGGCTAAAAGAAAAAAAAGATGAGGAGTATCGTACTTTTCAGCAGGAATGGACAGAGGAATTCGCCTTTGTGGAGAGGGCAGGTTCTGCAGTGTGTCTAATATGCAATGATAAAATCGCATCGATGAAACGCTCAAATATAAAGCGGCACTTCGACACACGCCATACTACATTTGCATCGAAATATCCTGCGGGGGACAGCAGGAAGAAAGCATGTCAAGAGCTACTGTGCAGAGTGCAAGCTAGTCAGCAGCAACTTCGTGTTTGGACCCAACAAGGTGACTGGAATTCAGCTAGCTTCGCTGGTGCTTTAGCAATCGTGAGAAACGGAAAGCCATTCACAGATGGGGGGAGTATGCCAAAACATTCACGCTTGATGTTGCCAGTGAACTTTTTGATGACTTTTCGGATAAAGACTTTGTCGGCAAGAACTGTTCACGATCGTACCATCATGATGGCAAATCAAATTGAGGCAACACAACTGAAGGACATAAATGCAGCACCATTCTTTTCTCTCGCTTTGGATGAGTCAACAGACGTAAGCCATTTATCCCAGTTCAGTGTGATTGCAAGGTATGCTGTTGGTGACACACTACGTAATGAAAGTCTTGCTGTTTTGCCTATGAAAGGGACAACCAGAGGGGAGGATTTATTCAAGTCTTTCACTGAGTTCGCTAAAGAAAAAAATCTACCGATGGATAAACTTATCGGTGTGTACTGATGGTGCTCCGTGCATGGTGGGGAAAAACGGAGGATTCGTATCGCTTCTTCGTGAGCATGAAAAGAGACCCATCCTAAGTTTTCACTGCATCCTACATCAGGAGGCGCTTTGTGCTCAGATGTGTGGCGAGCAGCCCAGGCTTTAAATGATCGCCAGTTTAAAACACTGCTGGACGAGGTTGGGAATAATTATCCTGGTCTGCTTCTGCACAGCAATGTGCGTTTGTTGTCAAGAGGGACGGTGCTCAGCCGTTTCGCGGCTTGTCTGAGCGAAATCCGGACTTTGCTTGAAATGAAAAACGTCGAGCAGCCCGAGGTAGCTAACACTGAGTGGCTCCTGAAGTTCTACTTTCTCGTGGACATGACTGAACATCTTAACCGGCTCAATGTGACAATGCAAGGCGTTGGAAATACAGTCTTATCCCTTCAACAAGCAGTGTTTGCATTTGAAAACAAGTTAGAACTCTTTATCATTGAAACAAGTCGCTTATTACACTTTGAGAAACTGGGAGAGTTTAAAGATGCATGTACAGCAAGTGACCCTGCTCAACATCTTGATCTTCAGCAGCTAGCGGGCTTCACATCTAATCTCCTGCAGTCGTTCAATGAGCGCTTTGGGGAATTTCGTGAGCGCACTCGTCTTTTTAAGTTCATCACCCAACCACACGAGTGTGCAGTGGACAGCGCTGACCTGAGTTACATCCCTGGTGTCTCCGTCAGAGATTTTGAGCTACAAGCAGCTGACCTGAAGGCCTCAGACATGTGGGTGAATAAGTTCAAGTCACTAAATGAAGATTTGGAAAGACTTGCACGACAGCAAGCAGAGTTGGCGAGCAAACACAAGTGGGGAGAAATGAAAAAACTTGGAATGCGCTTCCCGTCACATACCAAACACTGCAGCGTGTGAGTGTTGCTGTACTGACGATGTTTGGCTCTACGTATGCATGTGAGCAGTCTTTCTCACATCTAAAGAACATTAAGACCAACCTACGATCACGTTTAACAGATGGAAGTCTCAACGCCTGCATGAAGCTTAACCTCACCACGTATCAACCAGACTACAAAGCCATCAGCAAAACCATGCAGCACCAGAAGTCGCATTAATGGTAAGAAGTACTTTATTCATCATTGGTTAGCAACAGAATAACAACTTTATTAAAAAGAATTCAGAGACTTATTGTACTTTAAAAGTGTTGGTCTTACATAAAATGCACACATTTACTTGCATTTAGTTTTAAACATATTGTATGGCTCTCACGGAATTACATTTTAAAATATGTGGCGTTCACGGCTCTCTCAGCCAAAAAGGTTCCCGACCCCTGCTTGAAAACATACCAAAGCGTTTTTAGACATTACAATCTGTTTACATCTTCTGCTCCGTCTTCATCCAAGTTCAAATTCTTTTCAAAATACACTCATTTTAAAAGATTTGCGCCTCTTTTTCTTCTTTCGAATT
>JAAGKR010010673.1:4051-21949 GCA_011419295.1 Clarias macrocephalus | reverse complement strand
TTTATCTCCAAGATTTTGGAAAAGGTAGTATCACAGCAGCTATGTTCACATCTACACAGAAATAGCATAAATGAACTGTATCAGTCAGGATTTAGGCCTCATCACAGCACAGAGACAGCACTTGTTAAAGTAGTAAACGACCTCCTATGAGCCTCTGATCAGGGTTGCGTCATTATACTTGTGTTACTGGACCTCAGTGCAGCTTTTGACACCATTGATCATAGTATTCTCCTTCACAGATTAGAAAAGGTAGTAGGAATTAAGGGAACTGCCCTCTTGTGGCTCAGATCCTATTTGACTGATCGTTATCAGTTTGTAGATTTAGATGGTGACCATTCCTCATGTTCTCAAGTGGAGTTTGGTGTTCCACAGGGCTCAGTTTTAGGCCCACTGCTTTTTTCCCTTTACATGCTTCCTCTGGGCAACATAATTCGTAAACATGGTATTAGTTTTCATTGTTATGGTGATGACACACAATTATATGTCTCAGCAAAACCAGATGAGAAAAACCAGTTTGCTAAAATTGAGCAGTGTGTGCAGGACATAAGAGATTGGATGTTAATTAATTTTCTTCTGCTTAATCCTGATAAGACAGAAGTTCTAGTCATAGAACCACAAGTAGCTAGAAGTAAGCTTTCTGATCACACTGTAACTTTAGATGGCCTTTCTGTTCCATCTAATGCAACAGTAAAATACCTTGGCATGATTATAGATTCCAGCCTTTCATTTGAAGCTCATGTAGATAATATTACCAGGATAGCTTTCTTTCACCTTAAAAATATTGCCAAGATAAGAAACATATTGTCACTAAATGATAAAAGCATGAACTAGTTTTTCTGTATCACCTCTAGGTTGGACTATTGTAACGCCTTACTGTCTGGTTGTTCAACTAGGTGTAGAAATAAGCTTCGGTTAGTACAGAATGCAGCAGCAAGAGTCCTCACTAAAACCAGAAGATACGAGCACATCACCCTTATCTTATCTACACTGCATTGGCTCCCTGTGAAATTTCGCATCGAATTTAAGCTACTACTTTTGACATTTAAAACACTAAATGGTCTTGCGCCACAGTATTTAAATGAACTGCTAGTGTCTCACGATCCGCCACACCTACTTCGATCAAATAATGCAGGCTGCCTGTCAGTACCACGTATTATTAAAACTACAGCAGGGAGCAGAGCTTTTTCTTACAAAGCCCCAAAGTTATGGAATAGTCTTCCTATTAATGTTCGGGACTCAGACACAGTCTCAGTGTTTAAGTCTAGGCTAAAAACTTATTTATTTAGCCAAGCATTTTTGTAAATAGATTAGCCTTAGATAAAGGAGCTGATCTGGGGGACTCATGGACGTAGAGTATCTGGTGAACTGGTATGTTTAGATGCTGTCCTCCCCACTCTCATTGATCACTCAGGTTTGTTGACGGTGAGGTGATTGGTTGCTTTACATCACAGGGAGCCCTCATGTCTGTGTTTCCTTCTGGCTCCCCCTTTTAGTTATGCTGTTATAGTTAGTCCTGCCGGAGTCCCTGCTTGCACTCTGCACTAAATATACTTTCACCTTATACATGTTGACTGTGACCGTACCTAACTGCCATCTCTCCTTATTTTCTGTTCTCTCCTCTTCTGTTCTCTCCTCTCTTTCTCTCCCTCTCCCTGTCTCTCTGTCGAACTATACATGTCGCTCCTGAGTTGCCAGTGATCCAGACCCCTCTGCCTTCTGGACCCGTCTAACCAGTCCTGGAGTCCAGTTTCTAGTTGGAAATCTCGTCGCATGGATGCCCCGTGTGGTCTGCCTGGATTCGTATGGTGGCTGGGGATGGTTTCCACGAAAACTGTCCGGTCCTTGATTGATACTGACAGCTGTTTTCTGGGGACTTGTGACTTCAGTTGTTCAATAGCTCAGGACTGCAATTTCCTACAGTCTACCTGAGCCTCCAGGAACAAACTGGACTCCTTTTAATTTAAATAAAAATTTTAACACATCTCCTGTTATACTGAACTTCCCGTCTTACACATTATTATGCTGATCAATCTCTGCTATCTGTTATCACCCAGATGAGGATGGGTTCCCTTTTGAGTCTGGTTCCTCTCAAGGTTTCTTCCTATTACCATCTCAGGGAGTTTTTTCTTGCCACCGTCGTCCTCAGCTTGCTCATCAGGGACAATCTTATAATTTTGATTCACACACATTGCATACAGACTTACTTCTTTTGATTGTGTAAAGCTGCTTTGCGACAATGTAAATTGTTAAAAGCGCTATATAAATAAATTGACTTGACTTGACTATTTGGCCCAGTCGAATTGCAGAGGTCCTGAAAAAGAAGGGCCAACACTGCAAATACTGACTCTTTGCATAAATGTCATGTAATTGTCAATAAAAGCCTTTGAAACGTATGAAGTGCTTGTAATTATATTTCAGTACATCACAAAAACCACTGAAACAAAGATCTAAAAGCAGTTTAACAGCAAACTTTGTGAAAACTAATATTTGTGTCATTCTCCAAATTTTTGGCCACGACTGAATTTAAGGAAAAAATAATATTTAAGATTCAAAATCCAAGAGGAAAATTGCTGAAACAAAACATGCATGAAGTATAAATCAGAGGGAATTTTTTATTCTATATTTATATTGCACTTTCAACCTTACACAAAGAAATTATATGTCTTTATATATTAAACGATTTAGTGTTCTGATCTACTGGTAAATTGAAAAGATTATATATATGTATTTCTCGTTACACTAACTGATACTAACTAATAATTAACATAAAGATATTCATATTCAAAACATATTACAATATATTTAAAAATACATAAGGAATTGCCGCTTTTCAGATATTAAGAAATATATTAAAATATATTAAAATGTCCAGTATATCTTAATGTATGTCATTTTATATTCAACAATAAACTTCATAATATATTGAATTTGATTAAATATATCTATTTCTTTATAATTTTTTTTACTATATGCTTATATGTTAATGTAGTTTGAACAAAATATACTTCATAAAAATACGCTTAAAAGACTTTACAGGTATTAAACAGGACAGACCAACACAGAAGTAAAAGTGTTTGTATAATTCTTCAACATGCATAAAGTTTCAATTATGTTTCAATAAACAATTATACGTATATATAAAGGTTTTTGTTTTCACTATAATATGTATTTTTTAATATATTGCATTATATTTTTTGCAATATATTGCTATGTTTTTTTTTCATGAGGGCAAACCCATTATATTACATATTATCCTAGTCTAAATAAATTCTGAAAGAATTCTTCTTGATTAGAGATTTTGTTTGTAGAAAGTCATCTGTGAGAGGAAATCCATACAGTTACTGACTTATTCAAGTTAAAACATGAACTTGAATGTCACAAAGTTTTTAAGACTCATTTTAGTTTTAGCCATTACCCTGAAATTATTAAATAAAAATGTACACAATCCTGGTTTACGATTGTCACGGGACAACTGGAGGCGAATCAGAAGACTAGCAGTTTGCCCGTGTAGCGTGGAGGATAAACCCAAACGTGGAAGCAGCGCGAGCAGGCAGGATAACCACGCGATTTATTCTTAGAACTCTCTCACACAGAGAGCAAGAGTTTACACAATTAAACCCGCGTTCTAACAACACACACTCAATCAGGAAAATGGCATAAAATGGTGAGTACTCACGAAATTGGAGAAATAGCGTCGGAGACGGCATTGGAAAACTCAATGACTGAGTGATGTGCGGCGCCATCTTGTTTCCTTTTATACTTCCTGAATCGTGCCCGTACTACTTCCGGGTCCTAGTGCCGGTCGCGTTGAGTGCGCATGACAACGATATGAATATTTATAACTCACCTTTCATAATAGCAAAAGAAATTAAGCTCCTTGTTGCAGTCTCTTTTCTCCCAGATGTATTTGTTGAAGTTGTACGCACCACAGCGATAAGGCTCAACTTGAGATGACCAAACCCAGGCATGTGGTGGAGCACTTGTGAAAGGTGCATTTTTCTAACTTACAGTACAGTTGGTGGGCGACCAATCTCTTAAGGACCGCTCTGATATGCTGGGTGTGTTCCTCGGCTGTACGTGAGTAAATAAGAATGTCGTCCAGGTAAACGAACACCTGTTACATCTGTGCGTTACAGAGTCCAAATGGGATGACCAGGCTCTCGTAGTGTCCAGTGGGGGTGATGAAGGCCGTCTTCCACTCATCGCCCTCTCTGATGCGCAACAAGTTGTAGACATTCCGCAGGTCCAACTTTGTGAAGATGGTGGTGCCAGAGAGGGCGTCCAGGGCTGACTTGGTAAGAGGCAACGGGTGTCTGTTCTTGATGGTAATGTTATTGAGCCCCCGATAATCGACACAGGGCCGTAAGTCGCTGCCTTTTTTCTTCACAAAGAAGAACCCCGCAGCAGCAGGCGAGGAGGTACCGTGGCGAAGGGCATCAGAAACATATCTCTCCATCACCTGAGTCTTGGTGGCAGAGAAGGAGTAAAGATGGCTGCAGGGAGGGACCAAGCCCGGCTGATGGTCAATCGCCATAGGGGCGATGAGGAGGAAGGTGATTGGCTCGTCTTTTGCCGAACACTTCAGCCAGGTCTCGGTAGACGATGGGGATGGTGTTGGTGTTGACATCTGGGGCCTCGGACTTCTGCCGGAGCCCGCAGGCAGAGTTCGGTTCAGGTTGGCCCCCACTGCAGAATCCGGTTTTGCGTCCAAGAGATGAGGGGGTCATGTTGGAGGAGCCAGGGGTGTCCAAGGATGATTGGTGGAGATGAAATGGCGGCGAGGTGGAACCGGATCTGTTTGTGATGTTGGGCTGATAACAAGGGTGAGAGGCTGAGTCTGAGTGGTGATGGGGCTGGAGGAAAGGGGCCGACCGTCGACAGATGTGATACGAAAGAGCTGGGATAACGCTTCAAGTTTCACTCCCAGTTCTTTGGCAAAAGACGAGTCAATAAAGTTATGGAGTATCTGGTGGAATTAAACTCAAACACGGGATAGGCGATAGCCCTGGCAACAGCTGACTGAGCAGCCGCCCCGCGGAGAGCCGCGTTTTCCTGCCATGGCTCCGCCACTTTTCTTTTCCTTTTGTTCGTATATTCTCTTGCACACACACATGCAAACACAAAGCAGTCCTTGAAGACAAAAAGACTTAAGGATGTTTCCGGTTTGCTCCTATTTATAACCTGCAGGTGCACCTCATCAGATGATGTCACCTGATCGAGGTTATATAAGCCAAAATTTGGCATGTTTGATACACACATGCTTCACAACCAGCTGAACAAAGAGATGTTCCCATAGCATTTTCACGCAGCATCGAGTGTAGCTTTTCAAAGGGAACTGTCCTAAACAGGGCTAACAAGCTAGTGCTTCCCAGAGAAAATGCTACCTGATAACTAACTTTCTAAGTTTCCACAATTGCCAGGAGTTTTACAACAGTATTACCTTTGTCAGCTACTTTCAATTTTGGTCTTTCCCGGAATACATATCTCTGTTGGTATTGTAAAATATCCTATTTTTATTCAGTCAAATTTTAGTCGAATAAGTCTTGACATTTTTGTGTAGTTTTAGTCAAACTTATTTTATATGAGGTGGTATCAAAAAGATTCATCATTAATTTTGTAACACCAACAGATAGCAGCACAGTCACAAGGAGCACCAATCTTCATACTTCAATGTGCCAATGTGACATTTCCTGGTGCTATTCAGATGATGTGCCTTACCATGTGATCTATTTCATCAGAGGCAGCAAGTGAGAATAACGTTTAAACTTAAAATTCTGCATGAAACTGGACAAATTTGCCACAGAGATGTTTCACATGATTTTACAAGTTTATGGTGATGCTGCAGTTTGAGGAGTTCATGTTTTCAGTGCCAGATTAAACGTTAACACAGTGAGCCTTTAGATTTTATCATGTTGAAGTAGTAAAGCTAAGCGTGTGGGGTTTTGTGTCATATTATATTTCATGTTTGTTAAATTTGCAGTAGATTTATTAACTGAAATCAATTAAACCAAATGACCATAAAATTCAAACATTGTCAGGACGTCCTGCGTCAGCAGATGTCGATGGTTTTTACATTATTCTAAGAATTTAATGCTGTAGGCTTTTATGATCATAACAATTTTCTTTAATAAATAATGAAAACATTATAACAAATTACATTTTTGCATTCCAGTAGCACCCCGGTGGCGCTGGCGAAACCTTATGAAATACAAGCAAAAAATTAAACAAATTGACAATCACAGTTCTGAAATTACAGTACAAATTATAAAATTATTTAATAGAGTCGTTTCTTATTTGTATCTAATTTAAGCAAAGTAAATGTTAACACAGTGAGCCTTTGGTTCAGTTAACAATTTAGACTATTAGTGTAACACATTCGTTTAAGTTCTCTAAAAAGTAAGTGAGAAAGAAGTCATAAAAGAAAAAAGCAAAGATGAAAGACATATCATGAACTTTTTATCAGTGTATATATATCTCACTTCCAGTACTGGGCTGAATCTATGCACTGCAACATTTGATCATGCAACTGTTATTTGTCATGTTCTTGCTTGCTTATCCAAATAGTTGTTTAGTTTAAAGTGTCATTTCCTGAACTACTTTCTCTGCATATCTCTCTTGTATCTCTGGCGCACAGGCTTAGGTACCTGCCTAGGAAGCCTTTAGAGTGAGCAAGAAAGGATTTAGGCACATAATCCGGTTGACATTGACACACATTTACAACTGCATGTGGCTTTAATCACATGCAAAAGCTGCATGTAAATGCACCAGCTGGACGACTGAAGAGTGTGACACTGGACAGTGACAGTATTATACAAAGAGGGAATTACATGTCGGTATTTACAGTAACAAAATATTTGCATTGAATTTAATTCTGTAGCCCTTTTGATATTCAAAAACACTCAAAGTCTAACAAACATGATTAAGAGAAAATTGCACATGGGCCAGAGAAAAACAGAAAAAGAAAGAGAGAAACACAGAGTGAGAGAGAGAGAAACATCACAGATAACGCATAATATTTTATGTAGTTTGTCAGATTCTGTATCAAGAATGTATGTATGCATTCTAAATCAAGTGTGTTATCCCCTAAATTTTCTTATGAACATAAATATTTATGCAATGTTTTGTGTATGTTTAAACTATGCAGATATTATAATTTTCTCTGTCGTCATAGAGTATACATAAGCTGAGCCATGCTGTGTACGGGCTGTGCAGGCGGGGGGTGTCGCGTGCATGCATGCGCAACGCAGAATCTCTTTTTTTAGAAGCTTTTCTGAAATGTGCCAGTTTTGGGCCACATATATTTTAGGAATAAAAAAATACACAGTAAATTTGTCATAAAACCTTATTATGAAATAAAAAGAAATGATCAAACCTTGAATAAATAGATTTTTTTTTTTACTGTACATCGGATGTTAACATATAATATATTTTTCAATTGTGTTTAATCATCACTGTTTTCCTTAAAATACTTTGTTTATTTTGTCACTACTACTTTCATCTACATTTAATACGATGGGTTTCGCCTGCTCAATGCTGTCGGTACGGAGGTGATTATAATTCATAACAGTTACTGAGGCATTAATGTCAGGAGGCAGCAGGAATTGCTTCAATGCTCCGAATATTCTCCCGACACTAACAGCGCCGACAAACACAACAGAATTCACACCGAGCCCAAAAGAAGCTGTAAGGTGCTGTTACCGTCCTCTACTGAGCTCTTCAGAGGAAGTACTGTGGAGATAATCCACAGGGGAAAAAGAGAAAGAGTAATATTATATAGTAATATCACTAATATTGCATCAGCGGGATTCATTAACTCGAGACTTTTGTGACGAGTTTTGTAGTGTACCAAAACTCTGTTCCTGCATGAACAACAGGTTAACTAATTTAGACCTTCCTCTATTGTCTTTAAGAACCAGTACTTATTCTACAATACGAGTTGTGACCTTCTTCCCTAACTCGATGTAGTGATTTTTGTAGCTAATATGGCTAACGGAGGTGCTGATTGCTAATTGCCTGTGCCTTTTCCTCAGTTACTTTGCTCTAACCTTGGACCAATTTACAGACATACATACTGTACATACAAACAGACATACAGACAGACAGATTTTTTTTTGTCCTCTAGTGTATGAAACATAATTATGTCATTGAAAAACAGAGTTCTAAACAGACAAAACCTTTCTTTTATTCATACAGATAACTACAACAGATAAATAATTTGATCTTTTATGATAGTGAAAGCTATTATAAGACATTTTATTTCCAAGGCTACAGGGGACACATAGGCACTTCATTCAAATTACAATAGTCAAATTTTGCAACTAAGAAGGTAAAGTAAAAACATCGTCTTGTGCCTGTAGCTCTGAGATTTCCTATTCAAATCTATCAGCTGGAAAAAAAAGTTGCTTTTGCTTTTAGCACATGACGGAGATTACATATTGATCATGTTCTGGATGATCGTTGTGTAGTGCCATAAAAACAATAAATATTTTTATTTGATTTTGATTTGTTTAAATCTTACTACTGTGCTTGTTTTGTAAAGTTTTTTTTTTTTTGTAGCTTTTTTTCATTTTAGATTACACAAAGAAAACACACTTAAATAAAAGGCACTGCCTCCTTTGACTGAATGTTACATTTGGTGTCATTAATGTTATTAAATGAGAGTCTGGTAGCATATCTACAAATTCACCTGATGAGCTCATTCAGGCAGGGGAGGATCCTTGTCTCTTGTCTGGTAACAATTTTAAAATAACATAAATGCTCTTAGTTTTTTGGATAATTAATACATTTTATGCGGATTTTCCTCATTACTAAAGGGACTAAATTAGACTTGCTGATATTAATTCTTCTATATTATTATTATTATATTTTTGTGACCTCTAGGTTAAGGATCGGAAATATTGCATACATATTGCAGAAAATGTATTCCTATTAAACCGTGCGTTTACATATTAAACCAGCAACATTGTGAACATAATTGTTTGCATACTTGCCTACTGTATATGTTAAACATGTTGCCATAGGATTCCAGTCAGGCCAAACTGGAAAATTCAATCACACAGTTTTGTATAAAGTAAACAAACATTGTGACACTGGAAGAATTTTCCATGTTGATATTTAGGATAATACCTAGTTACAGATTTTTACTCTTTCACCTGCATATAAGTATGCTTGTTGAATGGGGGAAATTTGGGTAAACACTGGTATATATCACATATCACAAGGATAAACCAATACCATACCCACAACCCATCGTCCTCCAGGGTGAAACATTTAGTGGTGACCACAGAGTGTTGGTGTCTTCTTTTTTCTTCATCATAAGTTAGCTATTATTTAAGTAGATACACAGTTGAAATTCAATAAATAATCTTTATCGCACTATGTTTACTTTTTTTTTGTTTGTTTAAGTTCCTTTATGTCAGGCTACAAGTCACACAAAATAAACAAAGTAATTTAAGTAACACATCACATACAAACAGATTTTACATTTCAAATTCAACTGAAAGCTAACAAAGTGTAAGTCATTTTCCATTCAAATACCGCCTGGACTCATGTGAGTCATTCTAGAGTGGAATCTCTTTAGGATGATATTAAAATGTTAAAAAAAAAAAAAAAAAAAACCTCAGCTGATGTTGACAGCTGTTTCTCTGAGGACTTGACTTGGCGCTCGATAATTCAGGACTGGAATTTCCTACAAGTCTACCTGAGCCTCCAATAACTACCTGGATTCCATATTAACATCAATTAACATCAACTGTGATACTGAACCACCTGCCACCCAACACACAGTATGAATGCAGATCAATTCCTGCTTCCTGTTTCACCCAGATGAGTCTGGTTCCTCTCAAGGTTTCTTCCTACTGCCATCTCAGGGAGTTTTTCTTTGCCACTGTCGTCCTCGGCTCGCTCATCAGGGACAGTCTGACCGTTTTGATTCATACACATTCGCATTCCATGCAAACTTAAATAATTCTTTTGATTGTGTGCAGCTGCTTTGCGACAATGACAATTGTTAAAAGCGCAATACAAATAAAACTGAATTTAATTGGATTTTTTTTATTGTTTCCAATCATTTTTACTTAAATTTTTCCCAAAATATGTGAACAACCGTTTATCCACGTGCCAAATATTTATTAGCGCCCAAGCACTATGACATCAGCTCTACTGTATATCATCATCGTGTGTGGAGGGTCCCATTGTTTTCCTAAGGATTTTTTTCACACCTTTTGGGGCTTTTGCGGGGTCTTAACATGCTCATAAAATTTTAAGAGTATTTATATAGATATCTATCTCTGCTTGTTTGTTCTTATGTGACCCATATTGATTTTTTTCTCAGTTCCAAAAAATGCCTTGGTTTTTAAGTACTATATTAAAAGAACAAAGGCAAACTTAGTTTGGAAGGAAGGTGAGAAACCTCAGTGGAGAATGTACTGACTCCCCCCACTACTGACTATGATGTGGTGCTACTGTAATTGCTGTGTTTTGTAGAGAGTTCTTTCGACTTTTTTTTTTTTATCCACAGTTGAAATACTGTACAATGCGATAATAATTTACACCATGATAACGTTAGTGCATAAGGATCTGAAGAGACTTGTCTCCATTACACCAAGACTTTAAATCATTTACAGTCAATTCACCGTAGACATTGTTTATTTTGCTAAACATTACAAAACAACCATGTCCCATAAAACAGTGTGTAGGTAATAAACCCTGTTTAAAATAAAACAAACCAGGAAGGAAGTGTTTGATGCATTACAGCACTGTGTATTAACGACTGCCCTTAAAAACATAGCTACAGTGTACAGTATGTGCGCTGGTGGAGATTGAAATCGGGGCCCAAGGACTGGAGGCTTTGAGCCAGAGACTGGAACAGCTAGAAAGCCAGAGGATCTCCATTTCTCCAATATGGCATCAACTCAATTCTGGTCCCGCCGCGCCCCGGTTGTGGACATCGGCTATTTGGAGACTTGGATGAGAGCAATGCCGAACTGAAAATCTCACCAGCATTAACTTCCACCCCAACCTGCCCTCGCAGCAGTAATCCCAAGAAAAGTATAAAACGTTATGCATAGTTAAATGACAAAAGTAATACTGACCTGTATGGGCAGATATTTGTTCCAGATATTATGCACCATTAATCGCGATGCCAATTTTTGACTATCAGCGAAAAAACTATAAGCAAAAACACAGATGTTATTGTGTCTTAGATAATAAAATACAATTTTAGCCTTGTAGTAGACAGTGCTTAACTGTTAAAACTAAGAAAGACAAGGGGGGAAAATCTACTTGGAGTAGAATGTAAACATGCTTGAAACTATTCGTCATTTACATTACAAGATACTTTGTACAATAAATAATCATTGATATATAATGATTATATAATTTGATATAATAAAATAATAATCATGTGACTGTAATAATCACGTTTGTTTATTTTTTTAAATGATGAACGAATGTACTGTTTACTATAAATGGCCCAAAAACGTAAACATGTTATTCGATATACTGAATACATTTACTTGCCTTGTGTCTGTAACATTCGGTATAAATGCTACATGAGCAATGGAGGATATATGCATTCTTATAGACATGTATTTGCACAACGCCAATGCAAAAATATAATTATAGCGTTGGAAATTTTTCATAACATGTGTTGAATGATTTTTTTAATCACTCTATGCACAATAATGATTTTTTATGCTATCAAAAAAAAATGAATAAGCAAATAAATACAATTATTTATTGCATTATGTTTCAAGACATCCTTAATTTACCTTCAGTACCAAATGTTTTGTCCCAATTATATGTCCACAAATACTTTGACAACATATACTTATCAGCCATAACATTAACACCACAAAATATTAACGTTTCCATTAATTATCACTTAAACCTCAGTAACACTGTGTAAGGTAACTAAGGTAAATCAAGGATGTCTTTAAACATAATGCAATAACTAGTTTTATTTATTTATTTATTAAAAATAGTATAAAAATCACGGCTTGTGTATAAAGTGATTTTTAAAAAATTAGTTTTATTAATCCGCGCGCTCGGTTTAGTACTCAGTGTGCACAGTGTGGTTTGTACATTTTTTACCACATCATCTATTCATGAAACCATCTTGACAATGCAAGAACTGAGAGACATACAGTACAAGACTGGCCCGGACACCGCGGTTAACTGAAGCAGTCACTGCTCCACCTGGCGGGATTATACAGCATTGCTAACATCTTATTAGAACAGCGCAAGGTGGCGTTTATGGGGCGGGGCTTCGTAAAATGTTATTCGTATAGCGCTTTTAACAATTGACATTGTCGCAAAGCAGCTTTACACAGTCAAAAGAATTATTTAAGTTTGCAGGAACTTTGAATGTGTATGAATCAAAATGATAAGATTGTCCCTGATGAGCAAGCCGAGAATGACGGCCACAGTGGCAAGCGAAAACTCCCTGAAATGGTAATAGGAAGAAACCTTGAGAGGAACCAGACTCAGCAGGGAACCCATCCTCAATTGGGTAAAAACGGATATCCGGGACTGATCTGCATCATGCTGTGAGACTGGAAGTTCAGTATAACAGGAGATGTGTTTAGGTTAATATGGATTCCAGTTCAATGTTGGTACAGGTAGACTGTAGGAAACTGCTGTCCTGAACTGTCGAGCGACTGCAGTCATGACTCCTCAGCAAACAGCTGAGTCCAGGACCGTCCCCAGTCAGCACACGCATCCCAGGCAGACCACATGGGGCATCCATGAGGCGAGATCTCCACCCAGAAGCAGGACACCAGGACGGGTTAGACAGGTCCAGAGGGCAGAGGATCACTGGCGGCTCAGGAGCGACATGTGTAGCTCGACAGAGAGACGGGGAGAGAGATAAGAGGAGCATAAAAGTAGGAGAGATGGCAGTTAGGTATGGTCAATGTTACACAATGTACTGTATAAGGTGAATGTATATTAGTGCAGAGTGCAAGCAGGGACTCCAGCAGGACTAACTATGACATCATCACTAAAAGGGAGGAGCCAGAAGGAAACAGACATGAGGCTCCCTGAGATGTAAAGCAACCAATCACCTCTCCGTCAACAAACCTGAGTGAACAATGAGAGTGGGGAGGACAGCATCTAAACATACCAGTTCACCAGATACTCTACGTCCATGAGTCCCCCAGATCTGCTCCTTTACCTAAGGCTCATCTATTTACAAAAATGCTGCGCTAAATAAATAGTTTTTTAGCCGAGACTTAAACACTGAGACTGTGTCTGAGTCCTGAACATTAATAGGAAGACTATTCCATAACTTTGGGGCTTTGTAAGAAAAACTTCGGGGAATTCGGGAACTCCAATTGGCCCAATCTGCATGTCATTGGACTGGGGAGGAAATCAGAGTTATATGAAGGATGAATGCACACAAAATCATTTGGTTTATATTAATGACCTTAATCTGTCTCATAAACTCTAGTGATCTGTATCCAGTTTGTGGTCTTTTTTCTTTCCCTCCTGAAGTATATTTTTTTTACTGTGTGTTTTAATCCCTTGATTTGTGTATTGATCCTAACACTGAATAGTGAATTACTAGATTCTGTTCAAAGATTCTAAACTGCGGCTAGTTCGTTGTATATATGTTCGTGTTTATAATTAAACAAGGAAAGAAAGACAGGGACTTTCCTATTAGTTCTTTATTTTTCTTTCTGTTCTAGTTCTTTCACATAAACACACACAGCCTTCAATGATGAGTCCAACATCACTTGCACGTGCATGATCATCCGAATGATCTATTAACTCTTTTTTTTTCCCTTGGTGGAATTCATTGCTGACAGCAAAAGAAGAACTTTCTTTGTTTCTTTACATGTTTCTTTACTGTGCATCTAACAATAATCTATTTTTTACAAATTTTAATACAAAATTTGTCCACTAGAGGTCAGTACATTCAGGCCCTAAATGAAGCTTCATGAAATTAACTTTTTGGTGAAACTATTAGGTGGGAAACCTCGACACCTAACTATGGCTTCAAATCAGCAGCACTAGTAGAGGCCTGAGTGTGGGCCGTGATTTGGCCAAAAGAGGCCTGAGCAAGTACTTCACTGCAAATAAATAAATAAATAAATAATACTAAATAAAAATAAAATCTTAGCAAATGAAACATTCTTGGATCTAGCCAATATCATCTATAATTTCTTAAAATAAGATTACAACAAACTAAACCTAATATTACTAAACTAGTCAAATCTTACTAAAATTACATGCAAAATGTCTTGTTCTGTTGGTAGATAGTTTTGTTTTTTTCAAGTAGTAAATTTATATATATATAAAAAAAATTAGGAAAATGATAATGGATGAGACACTTTTGCTATTCTATCCTATCTTTCCATTTTATGTCACAAACAGTCATATCAGAATTTCACTGCATATTATGCTGTGTATGATAGTGGGTGAAAAATGAAATTGTGCATTTACAGTTTTTTCTGATTGCCTAAGCACATTTTTTGTAACTATTGGCTATTTTTGCAAAATTCTGCACACAAATAAGAAAAGCTTTCACCCAATTATCAAAACATTGTAGTTCTCTTGCAAAAGCGAACACAGCTAGATTAACTCTTCACACCTTCGTAAAAATGGTGTTTTCGTACCAAACAGTACACACAAGCCATCATCTACTAAGCACACAATGCGCCAACTGCACACTGATGGTATGAATACAAAACACATCTGGCTTTTGCTTTCTCTGTGTACAGATGTCAATTTGAGGTCATCCTTTTGTCATAGTGTCATGTAAACATACAAGGATCCAAACTTCAAGTATTGGTGTTTATTCACACTCATCAAAACCAAGACAAAGTCAGAAGACAAAATAGTAATTTTACAAAAAAAAAAGAAAAAAAAAGACAATCAGCCTTCATCATGTCGTCTTTCTGGGTCCGGCCACAAAATTTCATCCACATCGCTTGCGATATCCTCCAGTCCAAGGCACCGGGGAAAATATCTCCTTGAATGCCGTATCCAGGCCTGACATGATGCCTGGTCAATATCTCCACATGCCTCCTCCATTGCCTGTAAAAGGGCTCCCTGTTGATGAGGATGACGGTCGTACACTTTCCAACTGCTGTAAACCAGTTGCGAACCAAAGCAGCCCTATGGAAACTAACATTGTCCCATATGATGACATATCGGGTTTGCTCTGGTCTCTGAACAGTGAGCAGGTCATGTAAGGTGTCCAGGAATGCAATAATGTGTGCAGTGTTGTATGGGCCTATGGTTGCATGATGGTGAACAACACCATTTTGGCTTATAGCTGCACACATGGTTATGTTACCGCCACGCTGTCCTGGGACATTCATGATGGCACGGTGTCCAATAATGTTCCTGCCACGTCTCCTGGTTTTACTGAGGTTAAAACTGGCCTCATCTACAAAAATTAGCTCATGTCCGATGGCATCTGCTTCTAGTTCCATCACTCTCTGGACAAGATAAAACAAATGCAGCACATCAGGCCCAGGCACAGCACTACAGAATGCACTTTCAAATTCAGAACCGATGACACTATAGCTTACCTGCACATAGTCATATCGCAGTTGTGTTTCTCTCGAAAGGAACTCTGTAAATTAGCTTCATTCTTATTCTGTGGCGCGCAAGTGCACGACTTAGTGCAGAAATGCACTGTGTATATTTTGAAAGATGGTGTCATTATCAGTTATGCGCTGCTGTATTTCGCGCAGTCTTATTGCATCATTGGCAATCACCATGTTCACTATATGGGTCTCTTGTTCTGCAGTGAACATTCCTCCTCTGCCCCCAACATCTGGACGTCTAGCAATTCTGTAAAGTAACAATTTCAGTATTTTTGCATGTATGCTACTGTTGTGTTTCTCATTAGAGTATGGCAGTGCTAATACTATGTCCTGATGATGCTCGCCACAGTGTAGCGGCTCAAATTAGGCTGAACCCGTTGGCCAGCTTCACTCAGGGTCATCCCATGGCTGATGACAAGGTCCACTATTGTAGCTCTGATGTCATCAGTTATACTATTTCTTCCTTCCTCTTTCCCCTCCTCGTCCTGTTCTTGCTCCTCCACGTCCTCTCCCTCGGCCTCCTCTGGTTCTCACTCTTCTCACTCTTACTGCTCCTTCCATTGTACTCCACATACACAGCTTACCTGTGGCTTATTTTTAGTGCTTAGGCTGATTGCAAAGTGAACTAATGATCTAAAACAGTTTTCACATGTGAACGTGTGCCAGACAGTTGGCAGAATAGTGTTACTGATAGCCAGACATGCGTATAATTTTGCTAGGAGTGTGTTGGAAATTTGGTAATTGAGTGTAAGCAGTGAGTTGTGTTTAAAGTTCTGCAAAAAGAGTGTTGTGCAGTGAATTGTGCCTACAGTTTTGCAAAGTGTGTGTTACAAAATTGCAAACTGAGTGCCAAGCAGTGTTTGTGCTTTTAGTTTTGCTGACTCAGTGAGTGGTTTTGCTATAAGTATTAATAGTTTTAGAAATTGTGCTATAAGAATCACAGTTAGGGTTTAAGCCATCAGAAAAAACTGTAATCATGACTTTCCTACAGAAGCTTTAGAATCAAACAGTTCAATTCAATTCAATCGTATTTCTATTCTCCTTTTAACAATGGTCATTGTCTCAAAGCAGCTTCACAAAAATGAAAAGAAAATTATGGAAATGTGTATGAGTGAGAAAAATGTGTCTAGGTAATGAGATCGTCCCTGATGAGCGAGCCAAGGGTGATGGCGACAGTGGCAAGGAAAAACTCCCTGAGTTGGCAATAGGAAGAAACCTTGGGAAGAACCGGACTCAACAGGGACCCCATCCTCATCTGGGTGATAACGGATAACAGAAGTTGTATAACATTGTGTGTTATGCAGCTGGGAGTTCAGTATAACAGAACTTATTGAAATTAACATGAAGTCCAGTTCAGCACAGGGATGAGTCAGCAGGTGCAGAGGGCAGATGGGGGTCTGGATCACTGGGAGCTCAGGAGCAGCACGTGTAGCTCCAAACCATCATGAAGCTGGAGCAGGTCCTTCTCTGGATGCCTCAGGGTCCTCTCAGGGTCGGCCTCAGTCTACTGAAGATAGTGTGGACCTCCACTGATGTAGTTTCTGCTGTGTTTATCAGGTGTCGAAAAGTCACAATTCCTGACGTGATCAGAGTTTTGGACAATGCCGGGGTGGTAATGTCAGAGATGTCCAGGCAACCCTGTAGAGCAGCGGCTCCTCCAGCAGCCAGTGTATTGTGTTTTCTTTGTTCTTTTTTAGGGCCCAAGCACTATGACATCAGCCCTATGTCGTCATGTCGTGTCATCATAGTGTGTGAAGGACCCTCTTTTTTCCTAAGGATAATTTTTTTTCCAGCCTTTTGGACTTTTCGGGTGTCTTAACATGCTCAAAAACTCATGAAACTTGGCAGACAGGTTGGAATCTGCTGCCATCAGGATGCCTGAGAGTCTCGTGGCCCAAGGCCACCAGGGGCCCCCACACGAGATTTTGCCGCCTAGCTCATACACACTTTCACCTAGGCACACGAAACTCGGTTCACATTTAGAGCTCATCGAGCCAAACAACCTTCGCCCTGCATGTCCTGGGCTAAACTCAACAGGAGGCCGGTTATTTTGGGTCGTTTGCAAAAATGCACCCGATGGATTTTGATATACTCCTCCTAGGGAAATTATACAATCGCCACCAAACTGGGCCAAAGAGATCTAAAGACACTGAGGATGCAAAATTGCAGAGGGATTTTTGATATCTCAAACGGGCCAGCCGTGATAATGTCTTAAACGTACGCCGAAAAATGATTAATAACTTTCTGTGTGACACAGTGACACTTACTGTGACATCACACACACACATGCTGCATGCACACACACAAACACACTCATACATCACACACATGCACACATACA
>JAAGKR010010672.1:0-17405 GCA_011419295.1 Clarias macrocephalus | reverse complement strand
AATGGTCGTCTTAAAGGGGCAACACATTAGGTGGCCATTACAGATTCCCCCCCAGGCAAATAAGGCTGTCCCCAGCCATACACAACTGAGTGTTACAGCAACTTAAACAACTTCATACATGAAAAGTTGAAAAAGAAAATAGAACCAAAAGGGGCATGTAACAGTAATGGTCACATTGACATACATACCAATAATCAAACCAAAACATGTTTGTCAGGCCACACGCATCAAAGACAAACAGAATAAAAGAAATAAACAGGACATAGGGCCGTCCCGGCCGTACCCATCATTTTAACAGTGAAGACCTTCAAACCAGCCAACATTGCAAGAAGCGTATTAGCAATAACTATTTAGTAACTGGTTGAGCTTATACATGCATTAATAATCCAATTCTAAACTTTATCTAAATCAGTCTTGCACACTTAACATCTTACTTGAGATCTAACCTGTCTGTGTGATACACATTTGTCCACCTATTCGTTGTTCAGTCTGATGTGATTCGTGGGGCCAGTGTAGGTCTCAAGTCATAGCGGCAAATATCAAGGTATAAACAGGTGCTAATTTAGCAGTGAAGTTTGCCAGAGCGTCTGAACGGAGATCTCTGACCAGTTCATCCACAGAGTACGAAACTGGCCTGTTTCTATCATAATAATATTTCCTTATAGTATGGCTGCCATTTAAAATGGACCATGCATGATCATGAGCCTCTCTGATCGCGGACTGCAAGCTCTCAGGGTAAGGAATACCTGGCTCGTCTGTCGCCTCACTGTGTGGCTGGGTGATTATGTCAAGGGGAGTACTCAACTCACGGCCATATAGCAACATGGACGGACTATGGCCCGTGCTTTCGTGCGCTGCCGTTCTCAGGGCAAAGCAAATTTGGGGCAGATAGCGATCCCACGCAGCGTGTTTGTTACCGACATAAGCACAAATAGCCGTTTTCAGCGTTCGATTTACCCTCTCTGTCGCGTTGGTTTGGGGGTGATATGCAGTTGTAAACCAATATTCTGACCCCAGGGCGGTAAGCACATGATTGAAGAGGTCACTAACAAAGGGAGACCCCCTATTAGAGATTAGATATGTAGGCGCCCCATGTCATGCAAAGACCTCGCTAAGCAACTTGCTGGCAGCAACTTGGGCGGTCGCCTCTCTCACCGCACAGACCTCCACCCACTTCAAAAAGTAGTCTACAAAGACCAAGATGTACGCATTTCCACAGGATGTGCGTGGTAAGGGGCCCACAAAGTCTACTCCTGTATACTCCCATGGCCTTTGCGGTCGTATAAGAACCTTAAGTCCAGCGGGTTTCCTTTGACTTGGTTTTGTGAACTGACAGACAGAACAGGAGGCGACATACTTTTTAGCATCAGCCGACAGCTTAGGCCAGTAGAATCGAATCCTGAGCCTCAGTATCGTTTTGGTCATCCCCAAGTGCCCAGCCATTGGATCATCATGATAATATTCCATTAGACTCCTCCTAATGGTTATAGGGGCATAGAGTTTCAGCCGCTTCATGGGGTGTAGGTTACAGGACACTTTCTCATCTACAAAACTACAACAGGCCATCCTGGACCACAAACTGAGCCGCTTCCCCAATGCTACAGACATCCTGACCCTCTAATTACTGCAGAAGTGGGCCAGCAACTGGGTCATTGAGCTGCATTTGTCTGAGATGTTCCCGATCTGAAAAGACAACAGAGGGCAATGTTCGCAAGTCCAGGCCCCCAATAACCGGATTCTCCGGGAGGACTTCCATAGCTGCTTCGCAAAAAGGCACCAGGTTATGCGAAAGAGCATCCGGCACTCTATTATTTGTCCCAGGCTTATGGACAATGTCAAAGTCCTGTACCTGGAGAGACCACCTAGCCAGCCGACCAGAGATATTGGGGAGAGGCATTAACCATCTCAAACTGCTGTGGTCTGAATAGATTGTTACATGAAGGCAATCGATATATGGCCTGAAGTGTTCAAGGGCCCAGATGCCAAGCACTCTTTTTTGGGAGTATAATATGGCCTCTCAACTTTATGAAGAGCATGGCTCGCATAGTCGACCACCAAATCTCTGCCACCGCGGTCTTTCTGCATCAGAGCAGCACCAAGGCCGACATCGCATGCATCAGTATGGATAAAGAATGGAAGCGAGAAATCCGGAAAACATAATACAGGAGCTGAAGTGAGCTTGTCCTTGAGAAAATCCATGGCAGCCTGGCATGCACTAGACCACTCAAAGGGAACATCTGACCTGGTAAGAGCAAAAAGGGGGTTCGGCATGGCGGGCATAATCATGGATAAATCATCTGTAATAACTGGTCAGCCGTAGGAACTGCCTGACTTGCTTGATGTTAGTTGGGGTTTTATAGTCAGTTTCAGCCTTTACTTTTTCCCCATTCAGTAAGATACAGTTCGCTGTGACATTGTACCCAAGAAATGTGAATTCACTTCTGCAGAACTGGCATTTGTCAAGCTTAACTGACAACCCTGCAGAATCTAATCTCATGAGAACTTCCCTCAGCTTATTTAGTGCACGGAAATCTACACAGAACCTTGGCTCCCCTGAGTGTTTAGGGACAATTACGACTGGAGCAGACCAAGGCCCAGAGGCAGGCTCAATTATCCCCTCCTTTAACATGTCCTTGATTTGGGACTCAATAAGTTCTTTTTTCGCAGGCAAGGTACAATAAGGGGCAAGGTGGACTGGCCTTGCATCTCCTGTGTTGATTTCATGCTCTACAAGTGAGGTGTGTCCTAAATGTCCATCAAACAAACCACTGGTCTCAAGCAGGTAGGTCAGCTAACTTTTCTTTCTGGTCACTATTCAGCGCAGCTTCCTCAACTTTCATAGATAGGGTAGAGGAACTGATCCCCATGCACATCAAATCGTGACTAGACATTAAATCAGCACCTTCAAACTCTTCAGTGGGCCCTGGGCCATCCCCAAGCACCACCGTCCTGAAGGGAACATGGAGTGTGGCCGAAGATCTCAACATAAAGTCAATTCCCAGAATGACAGGAAGGAAAGAAGAAAGGTCTTGAAAAACAGCAAAGTGGTGATAGAAGCGCTGACCCATGAACCCCAAAGACAACCACACTACACCCACCAGGCAACAGGAAGTTACATCTGCGAGTTGGATAGAAGGTGTGGACCATGGTTTCAAACACGTGTTCCCCCCAGGAATAGTCTGGACAATTCCATCCCGAATGGCAGAAAGCGAGGCACCAGTATCAAGAGTGGCATCAAAAGCTTTGCCATAAAGATTAACATTGACTTTGAATGTAGTATTCCAGTAGGTCGTGGAAACAACATCCTCTATGTGACATAAGTTTGGCTGATCACTTAAAGTAACAGGAAACTGAGGCTCACTTAACTTCTTGAGGGAGGATTGCCCCGCCTGAACATCCTCCCTCCCCTGAAGTTTCCCTGCTGGTTAGGTCTTCCATCATCAAAAATCCCATCTGTGTTATCCGTTCCTTCCACCCCAGGTCCCAGACTAACCCCCTCTGGCACACCCTCGGGTTCTGTTGGACGAAGACGTGAATTTGCTCTTTGACTACAGTTTGGACAAGTACGAGAAGTAAAACCTGGCAAGGCGCATTTAAAGCAGTAAACATCCCCTGGAGGCGGCCTGATAGGCTGCAACTGAGGACACCCGACACTTGGACCAAGGACTGCATGAAGCTCGTGGCCCGCAGAAGAAGGTCCATGACTGATGGCAGTGGCGTGCCATAAAGAGCGATTCTATATTTTTAAGTGCATGCTTACATATTAAATCAATTTGCTCTTGTTGGGGCGGAGGATACTTCAGCTTCCTAAACTCACCCAACATGTAAGCAACAAAGATCGGCAATGGCTCCTCAGGCTTTTGCAAGCAGTCCAAAATACCTCTTAGGACACGTTCCTGATTATCAGAAGGTAGAAAAACTGTTCTAAAAAATTCACAGAACTGAGCCCAAGTAGTCACATGACTGCTAAGGAGAGCAAACCATTTTCGTGGCTCTTTAGACAGAAAATGTGGGAGCTCAAGGAGAGTCTGTGCATCTGTGAGATCCAGTGAGGTTCTGTACTCATTAACTGACTGAAGCCACTCTTCAGGGTTAATGGAGCCATCTGCTGTAAAGACGGGTGGGTCGAGGCGCGAGGAGCTTTTGTTGTAGCATTCATGTCAAAAGCAGGTGGCCATGTAAATGAGGTGCAATAGTTTGAGCTGCACTGACTGGCATTGGGCATGAAGTAGTCAATGGGGCCTGAGAACTAGTATAAGGTGTTGACTTGGCCACGGGCGCTGGGGGCGAGGTAAAAAGTGCAGAACATTCTCGCTTCTCCAAGGTCCAGCATGCCTTTTAGTAGGTCAATTGAGTCACGAAAGCACCTCTGCAGCACTGCCACCTCCGCAGGAGCAACTGCACCTGAGCACTCAAATCTTCTACCGAAGAAGCTGTAAGCTGTAAGCCCCTCTTGGGTTGAACAAGATTCATGACCATCAGGCCAGTCAGTCATGTCGGACTGATAATCAGGATGACAAGCCATTTTGTAAAAAAAAAATTAAAAAAAAATCACAGTTTATCTGTGTAATTAATGAATGGAAAAAGAGTAACAGCAACAATAGCTCAGAGAAATGGTAAGCACAATCATAAAAATAGACAGCAATATATGTATATATGCAAATTTGATTATCAAATTTTTAGAATTCCTACTAATGCTTGTATAACAGGAGCTCACTATACAGTCATCAACAAAAAGTTTCAAGAAATAGTGAAACTCTTGAAACAGACAAAAACTAAAGAAAATCTACTCCTGCAGTAACAAGTGAAGACATGTACAAGTGTAACTATCCAAGCAAAAAAAAAAAAAAAAAAAAAAATCATTGTTACTACCTCTCAAAAAAATTATGACAAAAAAAATAGGGAAAAACATTCTAGATGTAGCGCAGCACAGCTCGGTGATCATTAAGAAAAAGTGCACAAGCAAACCATCCAAACTAGTCAACAGCCAAACACAGTCATTAGATAACCAATCCAGCAAGAAAGTATTAAAAGTCTGCTCAAAAAGTAAAAAAAAAAATCTTTCTGGAAAAAAGGTCAACCACAGTACCTGAAAATCACACCTGTGCCGACCGCATGGTCTCCATAACTAGCAAGCTAGTCGACTAGTTCCAGTGGCTGAGATGCAGCACAAAATACTCGAAAAAAACAATTTGCTTTTTTTTTTTATCCACAAAAGTGAGTGTCCACAGTACTAAAGGTAAAAGATGGTCCGCGGTTCAAGTTGTTCAGGCGCCAATATGGGTCAGCTGCCGGGGAGAGTTTTTTATTTGGTCAGTATCCCATACAGCAGAGAAGGCACATACCAAGCAACCCATACACCTCTTTGACAAAACAAGAAAAGAACTCAGAAGCAGAGCGACCATCTCTCTCTCTCGTGCACACTCTTACACGCATGCGCATTTGCTCCACCCACACACCTATCAGAAATGGTCGTCTTAAAGGGGCAACACATTAGGTGGCCGTTACAATGCGCAAAGTTAATTGACTCTCTGGCCTGCTTCTGTACACTCAAAAACAAAAAAAAAAAAACATTTAATTAAATATGGCATCTGTTGGTCCAAAGAAAGTAATTTTGGTCAACAGGTGGAGTAAAAACTGCACATGCACAGTTGGAAACACCGCAGAAAGGAACAAACCACAACGGTCGCGCTTCAGCTCATTTAGATCGGCGCCATTTTTTGAGAATCAAAAACAGAGAAATGAGAAGATGTTTGTACAGACAGGTGAGATTTTAAGATTTTTATTCATTTATATTGAGGCTGTGAACATTTGAATCATTACTCACTTGTAATACTGTGTTGTCTATAGTATCGTCATGAAGTTGCCACATTCCTCATGTCCACTTTAACATTATAGTTACTGTAGATACATTTTTGTTATTTGTATTTGTGTGATATTTTATACTTGTTGAACTTTGTTCTATATTTCATCACCCGAATTAAAGTTGCATATGACATTAAATGGCTAGTAAGGACTTGTTTCTTCATTTGAACCGATTGTTGTGTGCAAATACAGCAGTTTTCTGTTCATGTTCTAATGACAGTTTTAATAACTTAAATAATTAATCTTAAAAGGTGGTGTTGGAACATAATTATTTAATATCTAATTTTATTATTCAAGCCTGATAACCCTGGAAAAACACATGGCAATAAGCATATTTGACATTTATTTAAGATGACATCGAGCTATTTAATGTAAGCTTGTTTGTTTGGTCATATAACACATTTTAACTTTTAGTTTAGTAGTTTGCAGTTTTTCATATTTTCTTATTATTATTCGTTGGTGACTCGCAGTCTTTTTCTCCCAGAGTTTTGAAACACAACCTGTAGAGTCCTACAAGTGAAGATTCACTCAAGAACAGATGGCTGAACTCAAGAACAGATGGCCTGCAGTCTTTACTGAGCGAGAGGTTTGTCTTTAATGCCGTGTCTCTGATTCATTACTTGGAGGTTGTTATAAGTGTAAACTATGATTTGAAGTACTTTAGATGTAATTCAGGTTTGTCTATTTATAGTAAGTGTGTATGTTATCTGTGAGTGCTGGTAAAGGAAATGATGATGTCCTGTCAAAAATGTATCAGAACCCTGATGTCTCTCTCTCTCTTTTTTTTTTTTTTGGAAATTGTATCAGATATCTGTGGAATTCAGCAGGATTACAACAATTCCTTTGGTGTCCGAATCCATGGGTCAGTTTGATCATTTCTCCTCCCAGTTCCTTAAAAAAGAAAGGAGGAGCAGCACCCAAAAGATCACAGACATCCTGTCAGTTATGGATCAGGTATGTTCCCTAAATTCTTCACCATTTCTAATAATTCATAATAGGTCTAAATAATATTTCATCTAAATATGAATATTTTGTTATTTTCAACTCTTTGTACACAAAAATAAAAGTTAAAGGTGAGTTTCTGTTCTAAAGCTACAATTATCATGATGGTTTTTTAAATCTTTTGACGCTTCAGAAAAAGAACTCGCCATTGACTGTCATTTTAACAACAGAAATAGCTGGACAAATTGGCTCAAATGTACATTTTATGTAGGAGAGTTTTAAAAGCAGAAGATCAGGAAATTAATGACTTTCTGTCTCGCTTATACAGTATATGTGTTTCCCATGCAGTGCTTCTGATTTGAGACTATTTGTTCATGGAAACACTTGACTTTCGTAAAAGACAGCAGTGGGAGAATATGTGCAATACTACATAAATGTAAGATGTGCAGTAAAAAGTACTAATTCTAATTTCATTTTGATTAGAGAATCACTATTGAAATAAAGTGTGAATTCATCCTGAAAGCCGTAGTGGGCCACCTAAATGAAGATCCTTCAAACCTAGTGAAGGAGCACATGGTAAGCTATTTACATTTTTTTAAAAGACAATTTTAGTATTGTTCTCTAAACCCAGTTCCTATTTTTACCCTTGATCTGTTGGTAACTGTTTTGTTTTGTACTTGCCATTTTTAGGACGGAGCAACACGGAATCTAAGCGATCAAACATGATTGGACAGATGTTGCAGACCCATATAAAGATGTTGGTGTCATCATCAAAGGCATCCAAGTACTTCAACTTGGACAATGTAGCTAATGCATGTTCTATTATGGTTGGTCTAATTTATGGTTTAAACTTTGGCTTATCCCCAGAATCTGAGCGATACTTTTGAATTTTTTCAAAAGATTTTCATGGAATGTGCTGCTAACAAGCTGTCAAGTCCAGGTCTTAAAAATTAACTCCTTTTATAGGCACTGTAATGTGAGACAAGGGCTAAGAGGCAGGACATAATGTTGCACTGGTTGTTGCAGCACTTTTTTTTTTCCAGTGCTGACCAGGTGATATCTCTAAATCTTCATTTAAATAGCTGCAATGTTATTGTTTTTAGTTTTTTAGAAGGTATAGTTCACTAAAGAAGACTATTTTCCCCAAGTATAAAAGATTTTGTAAATCATTTAATTTAAAGACAGAATGTTTTTATTGATTTTTTTTACTTGTAATGTTATTTTTGTAACTAATAATTAAAGATTTTTTTATTATAATATTTTGGTAAACATGTTCTTGTTAGAAAAAAAATAAAACATTGTAAAAATGGTACTTTGCTTTCAAATGTTAGTCTTTCTTTAAATAACAAGTGTTAGCTGTTTCTTTTTTTTTTTTTTAGTTTCAATAAGGTATACTTTATACTGTTAAAGGAGGCTGTTAATTTTTTTGTAAATCCTTTCATTTAAAGGCTGCTTGCTTTTATTGTAATAAGATAACTTATTTTGAAAAGTAAAGACAGAATGTCGATTAACATTTTTGCAACGATAAAATGTTTAACACTAAAATGTTCATTGTAAAATACGGTGAACAGCACTTCATTATAAACCCATCCATCCAGGACACTCTGAGTTTAAATTAATTAAATTATATAACTGAATTAAATTATTTCACTTAAATTAACTGAAAAATGAATATTATGTTATGCACAGATTCAAAACTCTAAACATGTTGAGTTAACTTGGGAGAATAAAGAGCAGAGGTCTCACTCCACGCCTGCCACAAACCATGACCCCCCCCCCCCCCCTGCAGCTGAAACACTTCATTTCTGACTTTAAAATGTTTAAAGAAAAAAAAAAGACTTTATCTGTTCTGAATCATGAATTCATGCACACACACACACACACACACTCTCTTGTGAAAATGTCCTGCAGGCAGAATGTGTGTGTATGTGGCAGTCACTCTCTTGTGAAAATGTCCTGCAGGCAGAATGTGTGTGTGATGTGGGCGAGTCAGAGTTATGAAGTGCCTGTTTACACAATTTACCTTCATTATACCTTTATAAGTGTGTGTGTCCGCGCGCGCGTGTGTGAAAATAATCTTTTGAATTTACTTGAACTTAATGTGTACATCAGTCCCACATCATCAAAATGTGATGATATTACACTGTTTTTGGCTGTTAAACCTAAATATTTAATTCATGTTAAACAAGTGTGAAAAAAATTATGTTGATTTAACATACAGTAATCTTTATAGTTTACTGTAATAGCAATTGATTGTGTTATTGTAGTGTAATTGAATTATGTCTATGATACTCCATTATCATTGACAAGTCTAACATTTTCTTACATCATTCAAATGTATAATGTAATTTAACAGTAATTTCATTATATTCCTGATGTATAGTAGACGATGTATAGGTTTCAGGTTTAAGTGTATGCAGATAAAAAATAATCAAGGGAAAAATCACACTGCCTGTCAGAGGAAAAGACCGTAGGCTGTGGAGGTGGATCCAGGTGCAGGTAATGTAGCAGGCTGTGAGTCTCCGTAGATCTTCTGTTCTGCCACAGTAGTGAGAGTGGGAGTGAAGGAGCCAAGCAGGGAGATCCGTAGCGTTGTACACGTGCTGAGACGTGAGACTGAGCTGTAGTGGTGAAGGCGGAAGCGTTAGGTCAGAGCCGTGTGATCCATCTGCGATGTAATAGTGCAGAGACATTAAACTGAATCGTGGTCGTGAAAGTGGAAGCATGAAATCAGAGCCGTTAAATCTGTCAGCGAGAGCGTCGAGCCAAACGTGAAGAGAAGAAACGAAAGCGAGGGTTCAAAGCCATTAAACCTGTCAGCGAGGCAATTAATCTGAGACGAGAATCGTGAAGACGAGAAAACAAAGCGGAGTCGGAAACGTGAAAATCATGAAACAGAAACACGAAAATATTGAGGCGAAAACACACACAAATAATCTGCCAGCGAGACAGCACGCTGCGCTTCCTTATGAGCCGGAAGAAATCAGCGGCAGATGAGAAACCGGTGTGCAGTTCGGGGGCATGTAAGGGGAAATGACAGTGTGGGAAAACATGGCCGTGTGATGGGAAACATGACAGCGTGGGAAAGGAAATGTCAAGAGGCAGAGGCGGTCTTTGTGGGCAGTTCGCAATGCATCGGAGCTGGGACACATGGAAGGTGGGATGGATGCGTTGCATTGAAGAAGGTAGTAGGAGTCGGACAGCACACAGGTTGATAATCCTGGCCACAGTGAAAGGACCAATGAAACGAGGTGATAGTTTGCGTGACAGTGTTTTTAGGGGGATGTCCCTGGTGGCAAGCATGACCCTGTCCCCTAAATGGTACTTTGGTGCCTTGGTAAGATGGCGGTCTGCCTGTCTCTTATACAAACTTGAGGATCGTAGCAGGGTGCGCCTAGCCTGAGACCATGTTCCTTTGCAACGGTGGATGAACTGTTGGGCTGAGGGAACGTACACTTCCATCTGTTGTGCCAGGAAAAGTGGAGGCTGGTAGCCTAGGCAGCACTGGAATGGGGACAGCCCTGTGGAGGTAGCTGGTAGGGAGTTGTGGGCGTATTCTATCCATGGAAGGAACTTGCTCTAGGAGGTAGCGTCCCGAGTGGTCATACACCGGAGAGAGACCTCAAGTGCTTGATTCTTCCACTCTGTTTATCCGTTGGACTGGGGGTGGAATCCTGAGGACAGGCTGGGGGTGACCCTATGAGCTTGCAGAAGGAATTCAAGAATAGTGTGGGATCCTGTGGGGGAGAGAACTGACGCGACAGGGCATCAGGCTTAGAAATTGAACATAGAGAAGAACAACGACCACCGAGCTTGACAAGCATTGAGTCTCTTGGTGTTACAAAGGTACTCTAGGTTCCTGTGATTGGTCCACACTATAAAGGGGAGCTCGGTCCCCTCTAGCCAATGTCTCCTCTCCTCCAGCGCTAACTTGATGGCTAGGAGCTCTCGGTCGCCTACATCATAGTTCCTTTCAGCTGGAGATAGACGGCGGGAGTAGAATGAGCAGGGATGAAGCTTGTTGTCCCATGGGGATCTTTGGGAGAGAACACCAGTGTTGGAGGCGTCCACTTCTACCACAAACTGGCGAGATGGATCAGGTATGGTGAGAATGGGGGCTAAGGTGAACCGTCCCTTGAGAACAGCAAAAGTCTTGTCTGCCTCCACATTCCAGTAGAACTGTGTCTTGGAGGAAGTCAGGGAGGTTAGGGGAGTGGCGACGGAACTGTAGCTCCAAATGAAGCGCCAGTAGAAGGGAGAGATAACGAAAGCAAGGAACGTGGTGGAAGTTGTATGGAACTCACACTTCTCTGTTTTAACGAAGAGGTTGTTCTCTAAGAGCCTTTGTAAAACTTGACGAACATGGTGGCAATGCTCCTCCAGACCTCGGAGAAAAAAATTTTATGTCATCCAAGTGCATAAATACAAAGGAATTCAAGAAGTCACGGAGGACGTCGTTAATGAGAGCCTGGAATACGGCAGGGGCGTTGGTTAATCCGAACGGAACTACCAAATATTCATAGTGACCAGTAGGGCTGTTCCACTCATCGCCCTCCCGGATGCGAACGAGGTGGTAAGCATTTCGTAGGTCGAGTTTGGTGAAAATGTCGGCAGTCAAGGCAGTGGCCATGACTGGTAATGAATAGGGATTCCTGACGGTTACTTCATTAAGTCCTGTGTAATCAATGCACAGACGAAGCGACCTGTCTTTTTTCTTGACAAAGAAAAACCCCGCCCCAACGGGTGAGGAGGATGGGCGAATAATTCCGGCGGGTCTCCGTGATCTACTTGTTCATGGCCTCTCTTTCTTGGCGTGCCAGGGAATAAAGTCTGCCTTTCAGAGGAGAGGTGCCCGGGAGGAGATCATATGTCGTATGGTCGGTGCGGTGGAAGCGACATGGCTTGGGTCTTGTTAAAGGCCTGCCTGAGATCATGGTATTTGATGGGAACATTATAAATGTCTGGGGTTTCATCGGGGGGAACTGGGATGGGAGATAGATTGAGTGCTGAGTGATGGCATGTCGTGGAACATGAGGGACTCCAACCCGTGATGACGTGCTTTGATCAGCACAAGAGCATTGAGAGTGTGACACTGCCACACTGACAAAAAAATTGAGAATCAGATCTTTATACAAACATGCTAAATTAAGCATTAACTTTGCACACCATACTGTACATTTCTTTCAGTTCAAGTAACACACTGTCACAGAAAAATGCATGTAAAGTTACAAACTGAATTCTGAAGAAAAATCATTTCACTGAAATAAACCAAATGTGGCAACACAAACAAGTAAATATACCAAATTATTATATTCAATGTAGCAAATACAAAAACTCTCTTTTGCTGACTCTACAAACTAAAAATGTCACAAACCTGTTTACATAACGGATTCATAAAAGAAAACAGTGTAAAGTTACAGTGAATTCACAAAAAAGTGCAAATAATATAGCGATGCTATATTATCTAGACACATTTTTCTCACACATATGCACTTCCATACATTTTCTTTTTAAAAATTTTTTCATTCTTGTAAAGCTGCTTTGAGACAATGAACATTGTTAAAAGCGTTATATAAATAAAATTTAATTCAATTGAATTCAATGCCTTTAAGAGCAATTCAAGCATTTAAGCTCTGTTTTTCAGAGTTTGTGCTTTGTTAGAAAGTTTCATCCAGTTCCAAGAAAATCTTTTGAACAACCTCAAATGGGTAGCGAAGGTTGGCAGAGTATCTGAGGTTTAGAGCATATACCAGTCCGAGCAGCATAGTCACAGCTAATGCTGCACTATCCAGTGGCAACCTGTGAAGCTCTGGTGAACTCAATGGCCAAGAGAATTCAAGCATTTTAACTGATGAATTAGGAGAACAAAGGGGAAGTTTGAGATAAGAGAAGTAAAGTAAGCACTGTACAAACCACATATTCCTGTATCAGTTTTTCTTCACCCATGTAGATACAGAGTCCTTTAATGATACACATTTGTCCAGCATCTACATCATTACACTGAAAAAAAAAATTGTATTAATGCAACACATACTTTTACAATTAGAATTGCTGTCATCTACTTCCTACATTCATATAGGACATACATATACATTCATATAGGACTGACATAAAAGATATACCATAAGACAAAAATTCACCTGCAGTGTGGGAAATAGGTATTTGAACCCCTGCAGATTTTGCAAGTTTGCCCATTTACAAAGAAATGAAGGGTCTATCATTTTATCATAGGTTTATGGTAAAGGATAGACATAGAATATCAACCAAAAAGCACATGAAACTAATGTTATAAATTGATTTGCCTTTCAATGAGAAAAACAAGTATTTGATCCTCTACCAACTAACAATAATTCTGGTTCCCACAGACTGGTTATGTGCTCATGTGGTACACAGATTAATTTAAGAATGTGCTCCTAATAACAACGCGTTGTGTATAAAAGCCACCTGTCCACAGAATCTCCATCTTGCATTCAAACCTCACCACCATCTGTAAGACCAAAGAGGTGTCAAAGGAAGTCAGGGACAAGATTGTAGACCTGCACAAGGCTGGAATGGGCTACAAGACCATCAGCAGGAAGCTTGGTGAGACGGAGACAACTGTTGGAGCGATTATTTGCAAATGGGAGAAATACAAACCAACCATCAATCGCCCTCAGCCTGGAGCTCCAAGCAAGATTTCACCTCATGGGGTAAAAATAATCATGAGAAAAATTAGGAATAAGTCCAGAACTACACAGGAGGAGCTTGTGAATAAACTCAAGGCAATTGGGACAACAGTCACCAACCAAGCCACTGGTAACACAATATGCCAGCATGCATTGAAATCCTTCAGCGCAGCAAGGTCCCCGTCCTTAAGGAGGCGCATGTAAAGGCCCGTCTGAAATTTCAATGAATTGGGACTGGATTCATTCAAAGGATTGTGATGAAGTGCTGTGGTCAGATGAGACTAAAATTGAGCTTTTTGGCATCAACTAGTCAGAAAAATGCTGACTATGACCCTAAGAACACCTTCCCTGTTATAAAAAACTTATTTTAAAGAGCTGCTGCATTCTAACGAGTGTGTGCATCACTTACATCAGCCAATTGAGTCTTGATCCTTTTAAGTCTTTTCCCACCTCTCTTTTTGAACAATCTTATCTGTCCAGCAAAGGTCCAGCTGAGACAGGAACTTGGGTTGAAGTGGGACAGTGGTGATTCTCTTGAATTCTGTGTTGATCTAAAAAGGTAAGAATGGACAAATAAATCAGACCCAAATGGTAATCATTAGGGAATAAGACACAATCACAACTGAGAGTGTAGGAATGAGATAAAGTACAGATAAATATACTATCACTTATATTAGCAGTTAGACAGTGTGCTCAACAGCAAAGCAAAGATGTAAAACCTAATATAATTGAAATCTTACCTCACAGAACAGGCCACCTTGCCATGAAATCCTCCACCACTGGTGCATCATGAGCAACTTCATTTCTTCTGTGTGCGAAAGTCCTTTCCATCTTTAAGAGTAGACTTTTCTGCATGGTCTCCAGACTCTCCTCAGTTTCTGCTGATGGATATGTTGGGACCTCTGCTCACTTTGCCTTTTTGTCTCCAAAGGCTACACTGCATCTTCCTGTAGTCTTGTTTTTTAAAGAGTTCACTGAAACCTCTGGACAGCCCAGTTTTCTCAGGTTTTCTCTTGGACAGTTTCTATTTTAAACTTGTGTTCCATCCACCACATTCAGTGTCTGACCCCTTCTCAGTCAAACAAGGATGTGTCTTGATGAGACTCTGGGCTACCTGTTCCATCTCCTTATCACTGACATACATCTTTATACTGAACAATTTCCTTACTAAATGATTAAAGATGGCTGACTTCAGCTTGCCATTCTGAAAATAAGTTATTTTTGCCTGTCAAAGTATAATTCAGGATCATAGGAAAACTTGGGCACATGAAAAACTGCAGGCCAAGAAGCTCGTGAGCTAGTTGACTCACTTGAAGACAGTATCGGTATCTAAAGATCCATCTGACAGTACTGGGTCTTGGCTTAGCAATTCCTTTAAGTGTGCCTTTATTTTGGACTTCTAAAATTGAAGTAAGGTTCAGGAAATCGTTTCCAAGCAAAGAATCCATAAACTGAAGTTCCCCTGGGAGTCCAGGGGAAAGTATGAACCTCTGAGAGCTGCCATCAGTCCGGGTGATCTTAAGGATCATAGGTGTCCCCATCTTCACTGCTGTTTATTCTGTTCAAACACACAAAATACAAAACGATTATAAATCAGATATATATTGTTCAATATTTAAATTTCAGAGTCTATAGTCTACTTTTTATTTACTTGTGCAGAGAAACGTTCAAGTAGCTCATTCAAGTAGCTCCAATCCTGTAGTCAGCTAGTGGATAAGTATCAAGTAGTTCACTGACTTGTGGGTGCTGTGCTGATTCCAAAGGCACTATAAAGCTCTCTGACAATGTAGAATGTGTTCTTTTGTAAAATACAGATTTGGTCAATTCCACTAAATTCAGGCAATCCACCTTCCAACCAGTGGACCAGTATCATTCCCTTCCTATAGGTTATGCCCTTGATTTTACACATTGTACAAGGTGAACCTCTGCTTTGTGAGAGACCTTTTGTCTGATAACCTGCGCTCTCTCTTCTCTAAGTAAGTCTACTGGAAGAGTCGATACAGCTGAGACCTCTAGGTCAGACTTGCTAAGACATGGAGAGCTCAGATGGTAAGCAATCATCAGCTGATGCTTTAAGGCCATTGAGAGGGGGACATCCTTTGTTTAGTTTTTTGTGGCATGTACTGTATATTTATTATAATAATTTTAACTTGGTTAATATCAATAAGTAGAGCGATCCAATGACTTTGATCTTCTGCTTTATGATTTAGAACTTTCCCAGAAAATCTGTCTTTTAAAATGCCGCCACCTGCTGTTCTATTTTTTTTGCAGGCGTGAGTTTCTTGAATGGAACAGAAATCAGCTTGTTTTCCTTTACAAACAAAAACAGAGCTTTTCTATTGATCATGTGTCGTAGACCCCTGGCATTAACTGAGAAAATACTTATTGACATGAACTTGAAAGAGAGATAGAAAATATAAAGGAACACTCAGTTGGACAGTGAATAGGATAGAATGTAAGTGTTGAGAGAGTATAAGGGTGCGCTTACTTCCAACTTTCTATACCTCAGTCCCACTTCAAATGTAAATGTTGAGATCCTGTTTGCTTAATTACAACAAATACTGCAACAAGCAGATCCCCATAACAGACTGTACTATGATTCTAGACCAATGACATATAGAAGCATCATTTAACATGGATTTCTTGACCATCCACTGCTGCCTTGACTCCCACATAAAACATTCTCTTGCCTTCTTTACGTGCTTGTTCAATGTTAGGCCGGAGGAGATTCCCCATAACTCTATCTTTAACCATGAAGTCTTCTTTGAAGAACATCTTGTTCTTTTTGAGAAAATCATTACCCTTTGCTCCTTTCCATGTAAGGTCCCGAGCCGTTCTACCGTTCAAACCGTATTATAACTGGTCTCGGTTTCTTTCTTTCTTTCTTTCTTTCTTTCTTTCTTTCTTTCTTTCTTTCTTTCAGCATCACATTCCCCTTGCTTTTTGCTTGGCAAGTGTAGAAGTGTATGTCGTCAAATAACTCTTCTATCTGCCATCTTTCGGACCTCCAGGTCCATCACTTCGGGGATTGTCAACTCCATAACAGGTTAACTTAAGTTCTTCTGTAGAATTAAATAAACCCCGGACCCGGCAGTAAACTACGCAAATTTATGCCTGAATCTCATTAACAGTTAATTAATGACGTATCTCCTCTATTAACATGAGTAAGATATATCTGAAGTTTATTTTACGCAGCCATGTAAATACACCTGGTCGACCCCGGACTGCTCTTACTTTTCCATCTGCTTCCCTCAGGTGTCTTCTTCATGTCATTTCAAATCATGTCTCGGCAAGTCTTATTGCAAGAAGCGCAAGGAAACCTGATTGTTTCTTGTTATTTGGACAAAATTGAATCAAGTGAAAGCAAAGCAATTGAATTTTAAACAAACCTCATGTTATTTATTTATGTTCATTTTACAAACATTAAATTATGTAGTACAAAATGTACAGTGCACTTAAAGAAGTGCAACAACCAGACAACTTCTTTTGTGTGTGTGGGTGTGTGTGTGTGTGTGCGTATGTGTCTGTTTGTGTGTCTGTGTGTGTCTGTGTCTGTCTGTTTGTGTGTGTGTGTGTGTCTGTGTCTGTCTGTTTGTGTGTGTGTGTGTGTCTGTTTGTGTGTGTGTGTGTGTCTGTGTCTGTCTGTTTGTGTGTGTGTGTGTGTCTGTTGTGTGTGCGTGTGTGCTTGTGTGTGTGTGCGTGTGTGTGTGTCTGTTTGTGTGTGTGTTTGTGTGTCTGTTTGTGTGTGTGTGTGTGCTGTGTGTTTGTGTCTGTGTCTGTTTGTGTGTGTCTGTTTGTGTGTGTGTGTGTGTGTGTGTGTGTGTCTGTTTGTGTCTGTGTCTGTTTGTGCGTGTGTCTGTTTGTGTGTGTGTGTGTGTGTGTCTGTTTGTGTGTGTGTGTGTTTGTGTGTGTTTGTGTGTGTGTGTGTGTGTG
>JAAGKR010010671.1:0-21956 GCA_011419295.1 Clarias macrocephalus | reverse complement strand
CCATCATCCAGACTGTGTTTTCGTTAGATATTGAATCACACACACACACACACACACACACACACACACACACACACACACACACACACACACACACACACACACACACACACACACATTTGTCTTGCTATCCTTCTGAAAAACTTCCATTGACATAATTATTTATGCAGCAGTAAGGCTATGCCTATAACTAAACCTAACCCCAAACTTCGCTTACATCAGTAATCAAACTGAGACAATTTTTTATCAGTTTAGGTAGTTTTTAAGCAGGTTTTATTATTTCATTATGGGGACCAGCCAAATGTCCCTATGAAGAAAAAACTGTCAGTTATTCCTGTATTACTGCGATATGTTTTTCTAATTTAGATATAAAACCATACCCCCACCCACACAGCCTGTATCTCTATTGCATTACACCTATACACAAACACGCACAGGTGCATTGCAGTTCTTATTACGCTGGGATCTTTCAAACTTTGATAAATGTGCTCAAGAAGCACAATCTAACTTCATTTTCCAATCCAGCAATGCACACTTAAATAAAGTACAACAGCAGGTTCATTTTCCATGCACCTACTTGCTCCTATGTATCTGATGTAAGCAGTCTGTGTGTGTGTGTGTGTGTGTCTGTGTGTGTGTGTGTGTGTGTGTGTGTGTGTGTGTCTGTGTGTGTGTGTGTGTGTGTGTGTGTGTGTGTGTGTGTGTGTGTGTGTGTGTGTGTGTGTGTGTGTGTGTGAGAGTGTGAGAGTGTGTGTGTGTGCGTGTGGGTGTTCGAGAACATGCATGTATATATTCAGTAATCAACATGCTGCAAGTCTTCTAATCCATACCAATGAAGGAGCGTTGTATGTGTGAGTGTTCGCGTGTGTTTGGAGTGGAAGACATGTTGCTGTAATGAGAGCATGTCGAAGCTGGGGTCTGTGGGATTAAGAAAGGAAGGTTCTGTTCTCCTCAGACGGGCCTGACCTGGTGTACTCTGTGAGAATGTATGACAAGTGTGAGTGGTTTCCATAGGCAGACGCTTCTGCTGAATTTTTACCATTCCCATCATTACTGTCCTTACGGAGCCTGGTCACATTGCTGAGATGTGCTATATTTATGTGTAATGTTTATTAACGCTGGTGTCTCAGCTCACTCGTTCCAGTTCTCAATTCAATTCAATTTTATGTTTGAGGGTGTTGTATTCTGTTATTATCATATTCCAATCTACTGTATTTTATTAGTTTATTTATCCTAGTTTTTTTTTTCCATGTACCATCAAATGTACCCATTTCTTTCCATTTAGTCCGTGTTGATGGATTTCAGTTCCGTGTTTTGTTTTGATGTTTTTCTCTTTGGTTGAATTCATCTGCTGGTTACCGTTTGTGGCAGCGCTTCAGACCCAAGCTCAAGTGGCAGATTTCCTCTGAGTGCCTTGATCTTCGATGTGAGGTATGTGCCTGCTGGTTGTGAATGGAGTGCAGCACCTGATCACCATGCTTTTGTTGGTGCCAGGGTAATTTCCTCTGCTTTGCTCTGCTTTGCTCTGCTTTAGCTCTCGGTTTGCTGCCATTCCGAGCAGTCTCTATCTCTGACTTCAATGCCATGATTAAGACTAAGATTCAGTTATTTATCATGTCCCTTACAGCACAATTACATATAATCTTTGCATATTCCAGTAAGGCTCGGGGGTCAGAGTGCAGGGTTATTGCACCCCTAGAGCAGTAAGGGTTAAGGGCCTTGCTTAAGGGCTCAACAAATGGCAACCGGTGGTGCTGGGGCTTGAACCCCCGCCCTTCCGATCAGTAACCCATAGCCTTAACCATTCTTTAACTGGCCCTGTTTCTATGTTCAAGCTGTGTGGTGCTAGTATAGGACTGTGGCTCTGTGGATGCATGATGCTGTATTGGGAGTGGTGGTCCACAGGAACTACAGCCATATCGATTGTGTGTGGCTGTAACCGGCTATATAATTTCAGTCAGGACGGACTTTATTATATAACAACACATTTTAATAACGCATTCTATTCAGGATATATTGACTTGACTATAACAAAAACATAGGAAATAGGGTCTTTTAATGTACACATAGTAGTTAAGCATATTCTGGAATAATAAAACACCTCAGTTTCTACCTTGGCTGCTTTTTTCTCTCTGTCAGTTTCTCTCTTTCACTTTAATGATGACTTTACCTAGCACGGTATTACTAATGCACTGGAAATACAGTTTAAGTTCTGACATAATAAATGCACATATTCAAGAGTTATTAAAATATCTCTCCATTTTTTTTTCTTTCTCTACTTGCACCTTTCATACACACACACACACACACACACACACACACACACACACACACACACACACACACACACACACACACACACAAAAAGCCCTGTCTCGGGCAACTGCAAGTGAAACTTTGTGAAATTATGATTGCCCTTAATTATGCTGCATAATCAGGGATCTCCAGTCATGTATGCCATCTGCCTCTCAGCGGGCAAGCTCTGCCTGCGCTGGCATTATTGATGCCCTGTCACACTCAGGTACATCTTAATAACCCGTGCAGCAGCTCGAGGCCCCACCCGACTCCTCATCATCTCAGCCGCTGGCCCAGCTGACACAGTCACTGACTGCTAATAGCACGGTAATGCAGGGATGACCACCTGTCTTCCTGTAGTCCAGTCAGAGTGGACATCCAAAAGCAGGATTAATTGCACTAAATAATTTCATTTTGGCAAATAACCACACTTTTTTCACAAGTTTGAGATGTAATGATAAAATATAAAAATCAGACATCCTTGCTGAAGGTTTGAGAGTTTTCTTTACTGGAAACCGAAGTCTTCCTCAATAAATTCTTTTAGTTTTCTTCAATAAATGTCACACCAGCACAGAATTGAAATAAAAGAGTGTTACTCAGCCTAGAAGTCCAGTGTAAGTGCTAAATGTAGTAGGTATGGAAATCAATAATATCGATACATACAGTAGGTGCCGATTTGATTTGTATTGTGATTCTGTTAGTATAACTATTTTATAAATGTTATAATTCACTATTGTTTTTGTTTAGATTTGTTACAAGTATAAACTTAAACGATAGTTCACTCCTACAGTACCACCTGTACAATTATAGAGAAATGGCACCATTTTACTACAAATGTAAACATATGTAAATGAAAAAATGTAATATTTAAAAAATATATATTTCTGGAGTCATTGTGGTGAAACATGAATTGCCATACAAAAGAATTGCAATACATAACTGAATCAATTTTCCCCATCTCTAAAATAATCTCTACAATATTCAGTAGTCGGTTAATTTACTCAATATACTAGCTTACTTATTATTCTTAGCTCTGTAAGAACTATTTGTAAATGAATAAAACAACAATAAAAATATGTATTATTGAAAGCAGGTGACACTTTGTAAGGCCTTGTCTATAATGCATGATGAACACATTCCTATCTACGACAAATGAAGGGAAGGGCTCCAACAAATGAAGTGAACACTAAAATAACACATCCTAGATCTGCATAACTGAAATATTCTTATTACTTTGTTGTTTTCATAGTTGAATGTGCTGACAACAAATCACACAAAAAATTATCAATGGAAATCAAATTTATTAACCCATGGAGGTCTGGATTTGGAGTCACACTCAAAAGTGAAGTGGAAAAACACACTACAGGCTGATCCAACTTTGATGTAATGTCCTTAAAACAAGTCAAAATGAGGCTCGGTAGTGTGTGTGGCCTCAACGTGCCTGCATGCTCCTGATGAGGTGGCGGATGGTCTCCTGAGGGATCTCCTCCCAGACCTGGACTAAAGCATCCGCCAACTCCTGGACAGTCTGTGGTGCAACATGGCGTTTGTGGATGGAGCGAAACATGATGTCCCAGATGTGCTCAATTGGATTCAGGTCTGGGGAAAGAGCGGGCCAGTCCATAGCATCAATGCCTTCGTCTTGCAGGAACAAAGGACACACTCCAGCCACATGAGGTCTAGCATTATCTTGCATTAGGGGGAACCCAAGACCAACCGCACCGGTATATGGTCTCACAAGGGGTCTAAGGATCTTATCTCGGTACCTAATGGCAGTCAGGCTACTTCTGGCGAGCACATGGAGGGTTGTGCGGCCACACCACACCACTACTGACCTACTGCCAAACCGGTCATGCTGGAGGATGTTGCAGGCAACAGAACGTTCTCCAGGGCATCTCCAGACTCTGTCACGTCTGTCAAATGTGCTCAGTGGGAACCTGCGTTTGAGCAGACACATGCACATTTGTGACCTGCTCGAGGTCATTTTGCAGGGCTCTGGCAGTGCTCCTCCTGTTCCTCTTTGCACCAAAGACAGAGGTAGCGGTCCTGCTGCTGGGTTGTTGCCCTGTCTCCTGGTAACGCCTTCATGCTCTGGACACTATGCTGACAGACACAGCAAACCTCCTTGCCACAGGTTGCATTGATGTGCCATCCTGGATGAGCTGCACTACCTGAGCCACTTGTGTGGATTGTAGACTCCATCTCATGCTACCACTAGAGTGAAAGCACCGCCAGCATTCAAAAGTGACCAAAACATCAGCCAGAAAGCATAGGAACTGAGAAGTGGTCTGTGGTCATCACCTGCAGAACCACTCCTTTATTGGGGGTGTCTTGGTAATTGCCTATAATTTCCACCTGTTGTCTATTCAATTTGCACAACAGCATGTGAAATTGATTGTCAATCAGTGATACTTCCTACAGTAAGTGGCCAGTTTGATTTCACAGAAATGTGATTGACTTGAAATTACATCGTGTTGTTTAAGTGTTCCCTTTATTTTTTTGAGCAGTATACTATATACTGATCCTATACTGTATACTTATGAAATATAAACCTTACAATTACTTATGAAAATGTTTTAAACTCTATAGAAATGTTTGTCATGCATTATGAAATGTGAATATAACACATTACATCAAGACCAGAGAATGTTGCTTTGCCTTCACAATACTGTACGAAGTACATAATTAAGTATTATATTATATTATATTATATTATATTATATTATATTATATTATATTATATTATATGAAATACTAATATTAAGTAATATTAATATGTTAATAAAAGTATTATTATTATTATTATTATTATTATTATTATTATTACACATTGAGACCTACCCTGATTTAATCAATAAATGTATGAATACAGCTTTCATAAATCATATTAATAATAAACCAACCTAAGAGTCATGTTGAAAAGTTAGCACTCTCTCTTTTAATTAAAAAAAACAAAAAAATTTTTTTTTAATCTTCTGATCATAGTGGGTTTCAGTAATACGCAAATACAACCATAGACAAACAACAACATATGACTTTTTTCAATGTGTCAATATTTATTTAATAACAATGAAGTCAAAAAGAAAAAAAAGTTAAATACTTTTATGTGTTATGTGTTTACTAATATGTGTTCAATACTATGTGCCCCTATGATTTACCTGCTTGTAGAACCACCTTTAGCAGCAACAACATCCTTCATGATTTCAGTCTTCCACATTATTGTGGAGAATTTGGGTTCATTCTTCTTTACAATATTGGTTTCGATTTATTGAGGTTTTTGGGCATTCCCTTATGCACAGCTCTCCTAAGGTCCCACCACAGCATTTCAGTTGGGTTGAGGTCTGGACTTTGACTAGGCTAGATTCTTGTTTCTTTTTTTTTTTGCGCCATTCTACTGTAAATTTAGTGATGTGCTTGACCCAATTTTAACCAATCTTTGGATGGCCTCATTTGCTTTTAGAATACTGTAGGATTCATGGTTGACTTATTGATGGGAAGGGGGCCAGGTCCTGTGGCTCCGAAACAAGCCCAAATCATAGCCTCTTCATTGCCGTGCTTGACAGTGGGTATGAGGTGTTTCTGCTGAAACGCACTGTGGTTTTCCTCCAAACATGGCCCTGGGTATTAATGCCAAACAACTCCACTCTGGTCTCAGCTGTCCATAGGATCAGGAAAGTGCTTGTGTTTTTTGTATTCCTCTGAGCATCGCACTGTCCGACCTTAGGGTGAACATGCTGGGACGTCCATTCCTAGGAAGATCGGCAACTGCCTTGAATGCTGTAGAAACTGTAGATTGTTAAACTTCAAATGGTTTTATAATCCATTCCAGAGTGATGTGTAGCAACAATCTAAGACCATTGCTTATGTCTTTCCTTCTTGGCATTGTGTTAGCATTGTGTTAATGCTCCAGACCATCAACCTGCCAAAACTTTTGTTTTTATGGAGGTCTGCACACCTGTTGCTAATTAATTAATCAAGAGCTGATGATTAGCAGCACCTGGCTGCAACTTACCCATTTAAGTCCTGTGGAAGCAGTTGGGGGTCCTGTTATAACATGTTTTTTGCAATTTTTTTTTTTTTGTTAAATAAATAATGGCATTAACAGCTACTATGCTCAGATGATTTTTTAATATATATATATAAAACAGAGAATTAAAAGATGATAACTTTTGAACATGACTGTATATTACAGAACAATAATTGAAAAAGTTTTTCTTACAGAACTGCTGAATTTAAATGGTTAACTTGTATTGTAGGTCCAGACTTTTGTACCTTGCTGATGGTGATTGAGTTTGATATCTAAGCTGGCTGCTGTTGATTGAAAGGTGGATTTTGAGATTAATATCTTAAGTCCACGCCTCTTATCCGGAAGGCTTCTTTCATGTATTTTGTGCCATTATGTGTCCAGCTTCACTGCCTGTGAGTAACAGCTTTCCATCTGATGAGTCCTGGAGTGTGTATGATCTCCTCTGTCCTCCTAAATGCCCTGCAAGCATGGCTGGTCTGTGTGGTTCAAGTAAAGATGAGCTTCTAAAATTCCCGGCGTTGACAACACAGAATAGTTGTTTGTGTATGAGTGTGTGTGTGGGTGTGTGTGTGTGAGAGAGAGAGAGAGAGAGAGAGAGAGAGAGAGGCAGACATAGCTCCACCACATGTCTGCTTCTGGCTGATCAGCTATGGCTGTGTTGCTCCCTTGCACTCACAGCCTCTCTCCATGATGAATGGCCCATCTCCAACTTCGAGTTTGTCTCCAGGTGGATATTTCTTTACTTTGTATCAGCTCTGGCTGCAGTGATACTTCTTTAACTGCACCAGCTAATGACACAGCAGATGCCGACTTTTTTCCCTCTTCGTCTTTCTCTCAGTTTTTTCCGTCTTTCTCTGCTCTTGGGACTATGTGTTCCCAGTTCAGTGCTTGCTGCTTCCCTACTGCCTATTTGTTCCAGCAGCAGTAGATGAAATAAGGTGGAACTGGCAGAGAATGATGGAGATGTTGGCAGGCAGAAGCCTCGTAGCATCTCTCTCTCTCTCTCTCTCTCTCTCTCTCTCTCTCTCTCTCTCTCTCTCTCACTCACTCACTCACTCACTCACATACAACACATACACACATACACATTGCAGGGCTACCAAGGCCAAACAGTCATTGCACTGGAGGCACATACATTCTCACATTCTCAAAAGTACACATTGTACACACTCATTTTCTTTCACACACCCACAAAGTGATCACTACACAAAGAAAGAGGTAAAAGTCTGCCAGAATCTTTTGATTGTTTTGCCATCAGGAAATTTTACTTAATGTTGATTTGCTGATTTGCACAGTCTGAAAGCTCCGCTCCAATGTATGATAAAACCGTCTCACTCTTTCTACCTTAATTTTTCTTTGAGCCTAACGAATGCTGACATTGTTATCTTGGAATATGCCCGTGCCATCAGGGGCGAAATAAATCCATTGATGGAAAAACCTGGTTAAATCAGGTAGTCAGCTGACCTTATTTTTTTTGTTCACATACCGTTGCTGAAAAGAACATTTCCACATGCACAGTATGAAAAGAACTCAAGGGATTGGGACTAAACAGCTGTGTAGCCGTAAGAAAACACTTATCAGTGAGGCTACTCGGAAGAAAAAGGCTTCAATATGCAAGAGAAGTGAATAAACCCATCATGTACCCATCATGCCTAGTGTCTTGTGTACAAGTCAGTGGGGGCAGTGACATGATCTGGAGTTGCTTTTGTTGGTCAGGTTTAGGTTCAGCAACCTGGTTCAAAAACACTGATAAGTGTTTTCTTACGGCTACACAGCTGTTTAGTCCCAATCCCTTGAGTTCTTTTCATACTGTGCATGTGGAAATGTTCTTACTCTTACTATTAAACATACCCATGAGTTTAACTGTTTTATTTTCTTGCTTTTTTGCTTTTTTACGATTTGATTTCCCATTACGCTCATTCAGGACGTTTTTCTGGCAACATTGCTTCCTCGAAGATGATGGTTCACCACTATCCTTCCAGGACAATGATTCGTGATAATAATTTTGAATATTTCTGAAACACCTTTGAAACATCCACAGGAAATGTCTTATGATGTGGTTGTTTAAGAAATGAGAAACTGCTCCCTGCCTGAGTTGGGGTTAAATAACTTGTTGCCAGCTGAAACACATTAATCACTGCAGTCATTTGGAGAGCTCTCTTATATATGTATAAGATATATATACATAAACCACACACACTGTGGCCTCTTTTTTTCCATCTCTATCTGTGTCTCTCTCCCTTTCTCTCTCTCTCTTGCTCACTCTGTCTCTTTCCTGTCCTACCCTTAAAACAGTCATCATGATCCTTATCCCAAACTGCCAGCCCCTACCTATCATGCTGTCCCCTGCAATTCACACACGCCTCATCAAGTTTGCCCTCCAATCTCATCCTTGCTTTCCCTCACTTTCCTTCTCATGTTAATTATCCTTGTGAGCAGGGAAATCGGAGAGTGATTAACGTCAGATCTGTACTTTATTAAGCAGGAGTGTTCGTGAAAAGGTTTGGTGAGTGGAGAGAACAGAACTGGCACAGGGTACGTGCACGCGTAGGACGGGGGTATAATTATTTCTTATAAGAATCGATTTTTTTTTTCCTATTGAGTTACTAGTCTGCAGAGCTTAAGTCATTTGTAATGGACATTGTGCACTGTTACAGTAGAAAAAACCTATTCGGTGATGGTAGGCTAATGCGATCAGGCGCATTTTAAGCTGCTGTTTTTGGGCCTCTGAAATTACATCTCCCTCAGAAGCCTCTTCCCATTTAGATTTGATTAGAAGAGCAAACCACCCTTCTGCCTCTCCCCACTTCCTGCCGCAGACGCACGACCTTCATGTGGGGTGTGTGTGTCTGTGTGTGTGTCTGTGTGTGTGTGTGTTCGAGTGAGTGTTTCTCCTCAAAATGTAGAAACCGAGAGGGGAAATAGCATCATATATAAAGCACATCCTTAAGTTATCTTATCCTTACAATACCTAGAAATAAAAAGAAAAGCATGCCCCTGTAATTAATAAACCATCCATTACTTTCTGTCTACTTGATCTTTCTGGAGTGTCATCACTGTTTCTCACCCTTCATTGCAGGCAATGATTATCACAGCATTATCACTGGATGGCCTGCTCCATTTCTGTTTACAGCCAAGCTATAACGTTTTATTTCTCAGGCTTCAGGAAGTGCCAGGATGTGTGTCTGCGTAATACCTGCAATATCTGTGATCTGCTGTTATCTTCAATAAGCACCCCCAGATAATGGCATGACTGAAGTAATGAATGCATGGAAGAAGGAATGCTGACAATATAAGCAGCCACAGACCAATGTTATATACATATATACACACATTCTGTGAATTTGGCAAGCTCTTAATTTTCGTTGCAAGTTCTTAAAGTCCAGTGTGAGGTACCATACAGTATATACTTTCTATGTATTTTCCGTACTTCAGGGCATTGGCAAAGTATGTCAATTTTAGGAGAATAAGTGTTCAGAGGAACAGTGGCTATCAAGCAGGGTTGTACAGATAGAGAGAGAGAGAGAGAGAAGCTGGCACCTTGAGCAAGTGTGAAGAAATTTGTCTTCAGGGACTGTTTTCCATATGCAGAATTTAGTCCTTTTGAATCGAATCCTGAAGCGTTTTCTCCCCTAGTGAGGTTTGCTGAGGCCACAGAGAACACAGCAATCACACCCAGGTGCGGATGACAACTACCGGTCGCAGGCAATCTGAGCGAGGTAGTCTCACTTTCAAGTGAACTCAGGCCCAGTTCGATTACACTGAGAAAGTGAATTGACTCACAATCGACCCACTGCAGGAAGTAAAGTCATTGTGCTGTGTATAGGATGTGGGTAGCATTTTTGTGGAGCAAGAAGCGGGCCAAAGGACTGAAGCTGTAGCAATGCAGAAATGCAGTGTGATCTGGAAGCAAAAGTATATAATAAAAGCTATTTGTAAAAGAGAGAAAAAAAATTAAGAAAATAATCCCATTGAAAAATATTAGAAAGGTAAAGGGACATTTTTTTTCTTTTGCTTTACATCACATGGGATCAAAAGAGGAAAGCCCAGATGTTCAGCTTTCATTTCCTGATATGTACATCTATATGTGTCTATATACATCCATATTACATTGTATACACTGTACTGTGCAAAACTTTTTGGCTCTTGTTTTTGGCTTGTTTTTACCTCCAATTTTCAATCCAGTTCCTCCACCTGTCCAGTTTCTCAGTTTTTGTAAATTAAGTCACACCTACAGTATGAATCACTCAAGCATTAAAAAACATCTAATTTAAGGAATGTACCAGAGAGAGGTACCAGAAGGTGCTAATGATGACATATTATCAGGCCACTGATTAGTCTATATGTTCTGTGTGTTGTAGGTGACTGTTCCTGTTCTGTGATAGGTGCATAGTATAGGTGACTGTGTTTTGTGTGTGTAGTATAGGTGACTGTGTTTTGTGTGTGTGTGTAGTATAGGTGACTGTGTTTTGTGTGTGTGTGTAGTATAGGTGACTGTGTTTTGTGTGTGTGTGTAGTATAGGTGACTGTGTTTTGTGTGTGTAGTATAGGTGACTGTGTTTTGTGTGTGTAGTATAGGTGACTGTGTTTTGTGTGTGTGTGTAGTATAGGTGACTGTGTTTTGTGTGTGTGTAGTATAGGTGACTGTGTTTTGTGTGTGCAGTATAGGTGACTGTGTTTTGTGTGTGTGTGTGTAGTATAGGTGGCTGTGTCCTTTGTGTGTAGTATAGGTGACTCTGTTTTGTGTGTGTAGTATAGGTGACTCTGTTTTGTGTGTGTGTAGTATAGGTGACTGTGTTTTGTGTGTGTGTAGTATAGGTGACTGTGTTTTGTGTGTGTGTAGTATAGGTGACTGTGTTTTGTGTGTGTGTAGTATAGGTGGCTGTGTTTTGTTTGTGTAGTATAGGTGACTGTGTTTTGTGTGTGTGTAGTATAGGTGACTGTGTTTTCTGTGTGTAGTATAGGTGACTGTGTTTTCGTGTGTGTAGTATAGGTGACTGTGTTTTGTGTGTGTGTAGTATAGGTGGCTGTGTCCTTTGTGTGTAGTATAGGTGACTGTGTTTTGTGTGTGTAGTATAGGTGACTGTGTTTTGTGTGTGTAATATAGGTGACTGTGTTTTGTGTGTAGTATACTGTAGGTGACTGAGTTTTGTATGTAGTATAGGTGACTGTGTTTTGTGCGTGTAGTATACTGTAGGTGACTGAGTTTTGTGTGTGTAGTATAGCTGACTGTGCCTGTGTGTGTAGTATAGGTGACTGTGTTTTGTGTGTAGTATAGCTGACTGTGCCTGTGTGTGTAGTATAGGTGACTGTGTTTTATGTGTAGTATAGGTGACTGTGTTTTTCTGTGTGTAGTATAGGTGACTGTGTTTTGTGTGTCGTGTAGGTGACTGTGTTCTGTGTGAGTTGTAGGTGACTGGCTTGTTAGGTAACTGCTGTGCAGAGGTATGGGCTGGGAGTGGGAGACTGTGTGTGTACGTGTGTGTGTGTACGTGTGTACGTGTGTGTGTGTGTGTGTGTGTGTGTGTGTGTGTGTGTGTGTGTGTGTGTGTGTGTGTGTGTGTGTGTGTGTTTGGAAAAGTGACAGCTGAGCTCTTGCCCTTGAGTTCCCTAGACACATCTTGGAGGGAGGGGGAAGCGCTGGAGAGAGAGAGAGAGATTCCTATTCTGCTGATACAGCAGTCTTGCCTTGTACCACTGCACTGCAATGCTCCTTACTCTTGCCTCTTTCTTCCCAACCCCCCCTTCTCTCTCTCTCTCTCTCTCTCTCTCTCTCTCTTCTCTCTCTCTTGCTGTTTATGGAGGAACAGCCCGGTCACCTTCTCCATGGTTAAATTTAAAACTGCACAGAGAGCAAGGGAGAAAAACAGGAGGCAGAAAAATGAGAGGGCAAAAAAAAAAAGTAATAGAAAGAGAAATGTAGAGATAGCCCTTTCATGCAGTAGGGGAGTGTCATTTTACAGAACGATACACAAGTGTGCATACACAGGCTCACGGGGGAGAACAATCAGGTGCTGCTGAGAGCAAATTCACAGTGTGTTTACTCCTGCTAAAGTAACGGTGTAACACAGGTATAAACACACACACAGACTCTGATGGCTCATTAACTCACTGGCCACCTTTCCCCAGCTGTGCTTCATTCACACCTACATTTTGAAATGGGCTTTAGACACGTGCACGCAAACACACACACACACACACACACACACACACACACACACACACACACACACACACACACACACACACACACACACAGAATTGCATTACTGCCATGTTTAATTCTTAACAAAGTAATTGCAATTGGGTTTAATGATGTATACAAAGGTATGCATGTAACAAACTTCTGGCTGCATTTTTATAGCACACACATACACAGAAATACAGTAAAAAACCCAAAGTAGACACCTAACACTAATACCCATGTGTGCTTATTGAACATTCTATTTCAAGATTATATAACAGCATCTATTCTTTGGAGAACACTTTGCATTTTAAATGTAGCTTTGGGAATTTCTCATTCAGGCACAGGACTGGTTGGTGTACTAGTGTATTCCTGAATGTCAACAGATTTCCATAATTTTCTAGCAGCATATTAGTGTAGTTGTTAGTTGTAGACCAATTTACTGTACCATATGTGAATGTTATGAGAAATAATTGAAAGAGTTGTTGCTTTACTGCAAACAAACATTTCATATAGTCAACAATAGACAGGTAGGTAGAACAAATGATCATCCAGTCCTGGTCACCATTTTCTGACCTTTAAATCAAAAACATTAAGGGATAGTGTGACTCCTTGCATGCCAATGTCAAGCAGGTCTTCGAATGTGAAAGTGTTCTACAAAACCTTTCTCTTGGACTGACCTTCTCTCGGCATCCTCAGCCAATGAAACAGAAGAACTGATAGAAGGTTATTATTCCTAAAGAGTTTGATGTAGAATGTTAACACTGACCTAAAGGAAGGCGTTATTTCATTCATTTGTTTTGCAATGCCCTTTTAAACAGCAACTTTAAGTATTATACCTCCGCAGATTTAGCACAACCATTACAAGTCTTAATAAACATTCTCATACTCCCTGGGTAAAATTTATGAAGGTCATGTTACATAAAATTCCTTACTTATAAACGTCCTGTGTTGAATGATTTGTCTTACCTTATCAAACTGTCCCAGCACAGCACGTTTTACAGGTCTCGTAAAACAATATCTCAAGACTTCCATGCTGTTTTGGCTACTTTACTGTGACATTATCAGAAATTGCTTTCAGCATAAAACCACACGTACTGTAGCATATATCTTCACATATAATAAATCACCCAAAAAGAATTCAGAAATTTGAACTGAGATGTCAAACTAGCCAGAGAACAAAAGTCAAACCTGGCAGCACTATAAACACCACTGATGTTCTTAATATCCTATTAGAAGGTCCAAATAAACAGCTTTAAACCATTTATTTCCTAAACTGTTCATTTTGTTTCTCATGCGAATCTAAGACTCACAGCGACTGTTTTGCTGAACTCGATGTCTAATTTATGCTTGATGGGTCTTCGCCTGCATGAGGGGACACATCAACAAAATTGCTCAGTCACATTTTGTAAGCGCTTTATAACTACTTTTTAATCAAAGGTACCACGCTGTTCTGGGATAATTCACATGACTGTCAATGAGGAGAGGAGAGCCCTAAGGCAACATGTGCAGCAGTTGTAAAGAAGATACACCAAGCAAATATCGTTTACTCTAACTTAATAGGAACAGCATTTGAAAATCTCTGCCTGTTGACAAGTTTCTACTAGTGGCTCATTTGTACCGTTCTACCATTTCTACCAGTAGACTTCTGTTTTTTTGGGAACACAGTATGTTTTTCCCTTCAGTTTGGAGAACCTGAATAACAAACCAAATCCAAGATGCCTGAGAGCATTGCATTCTGCTGTGTGAACAAACTATGTGCCAAAAACGACCAGCTAGACCACAGCCAGTGCCTGCTCTGTGCGCTGTTCGGTCTTGTGGACGCTACTGCTCTGTGCCAGGGCTCTCCTGCCGCACTTAGCAGGATGAATTGTGTGGGCTGCAGCTGGCCCTTTTGAAAGGCTGGCAAAGGCCTGGCTGCTCCAATCTCCTTCCTGTCAAACTCACTTACTACTCCAGTTAATAGTATACAAGCTGAACCGCCCACTGCTCGCTGCCCACCCTGGGTACACATCTTTGTGTTTGCAGGCTGTCAGTCACAGAGAAAGCTCACACACACATGCAAACACAGGTGTTATCAGGGTTTGGGGCTGTGCATGGAAGTAAGACTCATGGGCTTTACCCAGTGCTGTATGGGTATAAATGATAAAAAAAAAAAAAAAATTGTTGTATGCATGAGAATGGAGGATGGAGTGCGATGGAGATTCAGTAAAAGAAGGTTGATGGGAAACACACACACATTTTAAGGGTCATAATTAATGTAACAATCTAACATAATTACAAACGTAAGGTTTGCGTTTAATACTTGCATGAAAATCCTTAGCAGTCAGTGACAGCCTGAAGCCTGGAACCCATGGACATGGATAAAATGCTGAGTTACCTCTCTCAAGATGGAACCTTCCTATGTTCTCCTGCACCACCCCATTTTTACGCTCCCTGCACTGGCTTTCTGTAGGTGCTGTATCAAATTCAAAACACTGATGCTCGCCTACAAAGCTAAAAACGGCCCGGCACCCACATACCTCTCAGCGCTAATCACACCCTCCAGTACACCACATTCGCTCCAATCCTCCAGCACCGCTCGACTTGTCCGACCATCTCTCAGGTATTGGGCAAGACATGCATCTAGACTGTTTTCTGTTCTGGCACCTAGGTGGTGGAAAAAAACATCTGCTAGATGGCTATACACTGAGTCACTGGCAAACCTTAAGTAATGACTAACTTCTATCTGTTTCTTAGATATTTGGGTTAAACCTGATGGTATTTATGGAAGTATATATCCAATGATGGAAACTTTAAAGCACATCTGCCAAATGCCTAAATGTACTGTAAATGTAAGCTGCTTTGCCATTCCTTTACTACAGCTGATGCTTGTTTGTGGGACTTTTTGCCGTCAGCCTTTTCTTCAGGAAGGGAAAGGCATGCTCTATTTAGATGAGAACAGGTGACTGACTTGACCAGTCAAGAATATCCCATTTCTTTGCCTTGGTAGCTTTTGCTGTATGTTTTGAGTCATTAGCGATCTGCAATATGAAACCTTGTCCTATCAGTTTTGCAGGCTTTGTAGGCTTAACCTAATTAGAGAGTATAGGCCTATGCAATTGCAAAATTCATCCTCCTAGTTTTATCATCAGTCAGGTCATCAATAAGCACAGTGTCATGCTCATGCAATGACACTGCCTCCGCTGTGTTTGACAAATGATGCGGTATGCTTTGGATCATGAGCTGTTACATTCACTATGTTTTCTCTTCCCATCATGATAAAACAAGTTAATCAGTCTAAAGAATCTGGAAACATTTTCTGGCAAAGTCTAAACTGGCATATTTGTTCTTGAGCATTACCATTGATTTTCATCTTGATGTGAAGTAGCTGTTTTTACTTCATGAAATTGTGTCTTGATTGTAGACTTTGACAACGACATGCCTACCTCCTCAAGAGTGTTCTTGACTTGCCTAGACCTTTTGAGATGGTTCTTCTTTATCATGGACAGAATTCTGCGGTCATACACTTTAATCGTTTTCCCTGGCCTTCCGGGCTTTTTGCTCTTGCTGAGCTTGTCAGTTAATTCCTTCTTTTCCAAAAGAATGTTGTGTTGCAAACTGTTGTATTGGTTATTCACAATGTTTATGCTGTTTCTCTGATACATTAGGTTTTGTTTTTCAGGGTAATTATGGCCTCCTTTACCCCATTGAACCTAATGTTGAGGGTTTGAGTGAAGAAAAATTCAGTGTGGTGGTATATAGAGACCAAAAATCAAATTTATGGACCTGACTGTATTGCTTTCATAACTGCATTCATGTTCTCCTCATGTCCGTGTGGAGTTCCTTCAGATTCTCGAATTTCTTCTCACCATTCAAAAATATGAAAGCTGGTAGATCCTGGTAGATTACCTATCCCTATGTTTAAATGAGTATTTGTATACATTAGGCATTTTAATGGACTAGCATCTTATCCTGGATGAACGTTCTTGCCTTGTGATGAGTGTTCCTGGCTCCACATGCACCACAATGCTGATCAGGCCAAAATGGTGCTGACCATTTTAATGGATAACTTTTTAACTATTGTCTCTGCAATACACACCCACACACACACGTCAGCGTACTTTGCATTTGCACTGTTGCCAAAATGAATATCAGTGGCTCCAGCTGCTAGAACTCAGAACTGCTTCTCATTGCCTCTTTATTTTAAACGGATAACAATGCTTTAGGTTCCATTTTAGTCACCTGCCTTGAAGTTGACACTATAAAACATCAGTGCGTGCGAAATCCTTCCATGGTAACCTAGCAGGGATTTGATTTGCCAGTCCAGACATTCAACAGAGATATTTCTGTTCATATGTATCATCCAGATATCCAGAGTATCATCCAGTTATCCAGCCTGTGCAGTGGCGAGGCCACTGCTCACCATGACAGCTAAAAGCTCTGTGTTTTATTTGCACCTCTCTTAAGACTGGGATGATGTGCCTGATTCAGCCACTGTGTCTCCTCCTTAATGCATGTGATGGATGGCTGAAAGGTTCAGTCCAGGAGCCGCTCCCAGCTCTCAGCATGGTGCTATAGCCTGAGGAGAAGGTTAGCCTCGGATTAGCAGAAATTAGAGCTGAATGCATAAATAAATAAAATTAATATCAGAGGTGCCAAACAGCTTGCAAGGTTCATCTCCCGCCGAGCCCTCAGATGGGATGGGGTGTTGTGTGTGTGTGTGTGTGTGTGTGTGTGTGTGTTCGAGAGAGGGAGGGTAAGCGCAGGCTTACTGCTGTTGCCGTGTTGTTGAGGCTAACAGAGCTTTCTAAATATAGATTACAGTAATTTACTTTCAAACAACTCATTTTCTGAGTTTGACATGTCCATTAACCCTGGCTAGAAAAATCATTAATTTTTCACCAATGAAGACATTAGTCATTTAAGCGAATTTCATTGCCGCTTGGACCGAGACGGCCCCAGAGTTCATGCAGTCCGTACCCTCTCCTACACACGCACGTACACATACACACACACACAGAAGACCATCCTCCTCTAAGTAGCTATGCTTATCTCCTCTGTATTTTCCCTTCACAATGCAGGGTAATTAGGTGTTCAGCTTCCTCTTTCTCTCTCAATTTCTGTCTATCTCTCGCTCTCTCTCTCTCTCTTTCTCTGAAGCAAAGAGAAATTAATCTGTCACTATTTTGGCAGTTGAAAATTCAACAAATGCTATTGTGTCTTGGTGAGGCTTTGCATTGACAGGGACACTTAAAGAATAGACTTTCTTTTGTTCTTTAAATTCCCTCTCTCTCTCTCTCTCTCTCTCTTGCTCTCTCTCTCTCTCTGTTTTTGAGTGAATGTTCTATTAGAGATGTATGGAAGTGCTGCAGAAGAGAATGCGGAGTGACTGTTAGTTTAAAGGTGGTTTAGATTGATTAAGCATATATGCACAGAGAGCTGTAGCACACAAAATCGCAGACAGTACCCCACACCATAACAGTCCTGTCGTTAAATGTAACCCCCCGTGGAGTGCTTACAGTACACCTACACAGTTAAATGAGATTCGGTTTTGATCGAGTTTACGGTATAAATCCAAACCTGCCGCTTGCTCTATTTTTGGCCTGCACAGCCTGTCATGGAAAAGAAGTTGGACACTGCGGCGTGGACTGTGTCCTTGTGCTTTCCAAGGGCATCTCAGCAGAGCAGCAATCCTCCCAACCTAATCCTCCATAACTGACCTGTCAGCATCATGTCCAGTGCTGACAGCAGGTGCAGTAAAACACACCTACACACTCACTCCACACAGTCCCTAGCAGGACGAATGCTATGCTCGTACTGCTCCTAAGTCGTACTGCTAAATATATTAGATTGCCCTCCTGCACTAGTCAGCGTAGTGCCTGAATAGAGGCGTGTGTGTGTGTGTGTGTGTGTGTGTGTGTGTGTGTGTGTGTGTGAGTGTGAGTGTGTGTGTGTGTGTGTGTGAGAGAGAGAGAGAGTGTGTGTGTGGAGTCATTAGCACACAAGCTTCAGAGTTTGGATTGGATAAAGTGGAAGGAGGAGAGGTTGGTGTGTATTTGGAGAGAGAGAGAGAGAGAGAGAGAGAGGAGGGTCATTGTTAGCCGTCATGCTCTGATGATTTGTTTCCTTACCTGTCAAATCTGGTGAGAGAGACGCAGAGGGAAACTGAGAGGGAATTTGACCTTCTGACTCACACACGAACACATACACACAAAAACACAGAACTTTGTCTTGCTATCTGTGTGAGGACATTTTTATTTATTTTTCCCATGTGGGCTTTCCCTCCCCAAAAAAAGTCAAAATTCTCAGATATTCCTATCCTTACGGAGACCTTTATTCTAACCCGAGATTCAAATATATGCTCCTCCCCCCTCCCAGACACAGTAAGTTATCACAAGATGTCTGGATCTCTCCAGTCTTAACTTTTTTGTTGTTTGTAGAGTTACAAGTATTTTTTTCTCCCCACATCGAGAAATACAACACTGAGGATCTCATTAAGGGTGAAATGTATATATCAGAAAGCTTCCTGGAGTGTTTGCTCACAAACTGTTTTTCAGTCCATGCACACATGCACACACTAAGGCTGTCGGAGCTAATTTTGCTGTTCTAGTGCTGTTCAGATTTTTATTTATGTATGCAAAAGGACAAAAAAAAACAGTATGCATTTAAATGTTTAAGATCCTATTTTAGTAGTCTTACAGAAGTACATCAAAACATGTAATAGATTGCTTATGGCAAGATATTACTAGCATTAGTGCACTGTTTAAATATTAAACCACTACCAGTGTGGGTGTTTTATATATTTTATTAGGAACAGTGACCATGGCCTCACTTTCTACCTCCATGGTCGTTCTTGATTTTTATTTCTTTCTATATTGTAAAGGAATGCTAAAGGCATCCAAAATATGCAGTAATCTCCCTTGAACACTTAATGTTGTGATGCATCTGTGTCTGATCTGTAAAGCCTTCATAATGGCTCTTATCCGAGGTGCTGTTAATTGGTGATTTTTAAGACTGGTAACTTTAAATGAACTGCTCCTCTGCAGCAGAGGTACGTTTTGGTCTTGCCTTTCTGGGAAGGTCTTCATGAGAGCCAGTTTCATCATGGTGCTTGATGGGTTTTGCAAATGCACTTGATAGTACAGTTCCTTCAGGAACTATTCCAGAAGAGCTGCCCTTCATGTCTTAAAATAACAACTGACTGTTGTTACATAATTACCTAATTCCATATGTGTTGGAGAATGTAGAAAATAAATCACTGAACAAAAACAAATAAATGTGCAAGTGATCCTAAACTTTTGAGCAGTAGTGTAGTAATTTAACAATAGCTTCTTTACCCTCAAGAGATTGCCAAGAATAGTGTAAAAAAACAAAAATGACCCACAGAGCAGGTCGTTCTACAAGTGGAAAGATCTTGGCTTACTAAAGCAGATGACCACATCAGGAAATGGCATGAGCTACAGCATGGGACGGGCTTACTGAAACTGGGCAGAAGAAGACCAGAAAAAAGGACCAGGTGTTTATTTATTTTTTCTTCAATCTGTCATATGCCACGGCAAACTGAGTCACTAATATATGCTAATATCTGCACACACAAACACACACACGCACACACACATACACTCTACATCTAGTCCATTCTAAGACTACAGTGTTTATATTTGATTCAGTTTTTCTGTGATAAGGAAGACACTGTGTGATTGTTTTTGCCTTCAAAGTGTGGGGAAGAGGAGATGTGAGATTCAGTGCTTGCAAACAGAAATTTTCCTAATCACAGCCACAGTGTTAAGCTAATTGTTTTCTTCCCTCTTTGTTTGAACAACACTGTCATCTGCAATATAATACAAGTCTGTGTGCATGACCCGACCGTCCGGAGATGAATACCACTAATTATAGCTCATTTGTTCTTCTGCATTCACAAATGCTCCCTATTTAAGTAGCTCCATTCGGTGAGGTGTCAGTGTACATCCTACTACCATTATTTGCACTTGTTTTAATACGCATCTACTGCAACAACAGATATGTGATAAATATACATTATTATAGTTTTTAATAGTAATAATAATAATGTTATCTGCGTTATTATGATAGTAATATTGCTATCTGCATTATTGGGTCTGAAGGCAACATATTACACAACAGACTAGACAGATTATATACATTGATCAGCCATAACAGTAAAGCACAGGCCTAATATCGTCCTCATTGTGGTGCCTAAACACCTCTTATACATCAAACCCCACATGGCCTTTGGTGGTGTGCCGTGCTATCTGGTACCAGCAGGTTCTATAAGGCCTTAAAGTTGTCAGGAGGGACATTCATAGATCAGACTTGTATTTACTGTACATGCAAGAGATACTCGATCACATTTAAATCTGTGGAATTTGGAGGTCGACACCTTGAAATCTTTGTTCCTCAATCCATTGCAAATTTTAGTGTGGCTTTAAATATAATTTCCATGAAGGTATATCCCCTTCATATGACAATTCGAGTTACAAACTTTCAAAGATATGAACATGCATTCGCGCATGTTCAGTTGCAAAAGGTACATCATGTGTCCAGAGTACATTGTCACACGTGTGCAGCCTGCATCCTCTACAAGTGGTTGTGGTGATAGAGTAGATGGAGAAACTTCTCAGTGTGTGTATGCAGGGTCAGCATCAGTGTCGGGTCCCGCTCTGTTTAATGTACTGTAATATACTGTGCATAGCCAATTGTGCTTGTATCCTAGTACCTAGACAATGTTTGTTGGACTTATGAACAATTTGGACTTATGAACAAGCTCTCGTAATGGAACGTGTTGTAGGAAACTTATTGTAATTGGACTGCAGTATGTTGGGGTATAGGGTGCTGTACATCAGGTATGTAAAAGTAAGAACATTGCCCAAAGACTCTCACTGTCACAAACACACGGAGACGGACCAGAAGACTAGCAGTTAGCCCTGTAGCGTAGATGGTAAACCCAAACGCGGAAGTAGCGCGAGTAGGCAGGATAACCACGCTGTTTATTCTTAGAACTCTCTCGGAACGAGAGCAAGAGCTTACACAAATAAACCCGCGTTCTAATAACACACACTCAATCGAAAGCGAAACCCAAGAAGGTGAGTACTCACGATTAGGCGAACAGAGCGTCGGCGATAGCATGGGCAACTCAATGACTGAGCGATGGAATGCGCCATCTTGTCTCCTTTTATGCTTCCTGAATCGCGACCGTCTTACTTCCGGGTCCTCGTGCCGGCCGCGTTAAGAGTGCGCATGACAGTACCCCCCCGTCCAGGACCGACACCCGACGGTCCTGGGGTGGAGGATACCCGAAGACGGTAGTCCCGGATTAGCTCGGGGTCGAGAATGAACCGAGCCGGGATCCAGGAGCGCTCCTCGGGGCCATAACCCTCCCAATCGACTAGGTATTGTACGCCTCTGCCCCGAGGTCGCGAATCAAGGATCCGACGTACGGTATAAGCGGGA
>JAAGKR010010670.1:0-21962 GCA_011419295.1 Clarias macrocephalus | reverse complement strand
ACAGCAAGGAAGTGACTCTTCAGCACTTTGGGAATGAAGGCTGGGTTCTGTCCCTGGATGTGGTCGTAGAGAAGCAGGACACTAATATCACTTCTCTCGAACACTTATTGGCCCAACAGTTCCATCAGCAGTAAGCAGACTCAGCTCTACTGTAGTAAGGAATGTTCTTTCCAACAGGGATCACCCTGTACAGGAGTTCATCACTACAATAAGATATTCCTGGTCACAGCTAGAACTATAGGATGTTTTTAGGACCACATAACTAGAGACCTGCATAAAGTTTGTACATAAACTTTGCATTCACTCCTAAAGGCTGCATTTGAAGACTGATTACGTCATAGGGTTCTGTCCCAATTTGAAGGCCTTTTTTCCCCTGAAGAAGTAGAATCCAACCGTGGATCTTTTGCAGCTCATCCTTGTTCTAAGGTTCTTTGTGAGCCGGAAAACTCGAAAACCAACTTTTTTTTAATTGCAATTTTATGAATAATTTATACCTCATGCTATATTACATTGGTATGTTGTGTATAATGTATATTCTGTACACAAATTGACGGGTGAAAACTTTGATTACACAATTAAGCAGAACTGACCAGTTTCTGAACTATTTTACCTTTTTTCTTTTTTTTTTTTCTTTTTTAACACCATGTCAGTTTATATGACTGTGTTCATGGGTTCAGCTCTTCATTCAAGAGTCAGTTTTTGTCATTCAATATTAAAACTAAATAAGATGTTTACAATTAAATTGTTCCAAGAACTTTAAAACTAAACTATCTGAGCTTTTATTGGTGATGATGCGACAGTAAGGGTGGGAACAGCTACTGATTCTAATGAGAAATTCTCCATAGAAGTTCTCCAGACTGCCCCACTTAGGTTCATCCTCAGACACGGGTTAAGACCTCATATGAAAGCCTCATAAAGTCTTTTTGTGCAGAAGTTACCGTAAGGACCTCCTGAGGAGTCTTGTTTCTACCTTAATGTGTCTCTTTTTTCTGACTTTTTTTTTTCTTTTTTTTTTCTGACTCCTGATTATTTCTTACTGCATACAATAGATGTTTTCTGTACTGCTACTGCTGTTGCTGCCTCCTGTGGGAATTTCCTCCTGAGATCAATAAAGTGTAAATAAAATAAAATCGCTGTGGTGTAAGAGGAATAAACCACATCAGAAGCTGCTCAGGTTTATTTATTTTCCTTTCACATTAGTGTTATTAGCATTATTGTATAGAGATACACACTGTAAATGCTAAAATGTAAAATACTTTTCAGTTTCATTAGGACGTTTTAATATGAATATGCAATTCTTAGAAATAATATAAAATAGTTATTGTTTTACACATGAACCCACAAAATCAAAATCTCTCCCTCTCTCTCCTAAGCTCCTACCCAGAAGGCTCTTGGTTCAACTCCCCGCTATACCACACAGACGGCACACACAGATGTTTAGGATATAGTGCTGGCTTTTATGCATTCGAATGTCGTGCGTTTCGGACCCGAAGGAAATGAACTCTTCCTTACTTTAAGCCATAAAGTTCCTTCCGAGCGGAACATGTGGAGACATTTTGCTAATAGCTGTTTGCGCGTGTGCGTGCGCGTGTGCTCCTATAGGTTACTGAGCTGTGACTCGATTCATTTTCCTTCCAGAAAGCCCCTGTGCTGGAGGGACCGCGGGCTGGGGCTGGAGGCAGCGAGTATCAGTGAGCGCCGGGAGAGCGAGTGTGAAAACCCTGCGCAACCAGAACGCAGTTTATTCCTCAGGCTCTGTGCACATGAGCACCTCCGGAGTGCAGGCAGGGGAAAGGTTCAGAGAGGAAAGGGCTTACTGAGGTGTTGAGTGACACACGGGGGGCTTTATGTCCTGCTGTTAGTCTCCCCCTTCTCTCTCTCTCTCTATCCCTCTCTCTGTACTTTCAAACTAATAAATATATAAGAATTAGCGTAAGAGAAAGCAAAGTGAAAAGAAAAATAAGAAAAAAATCTGAATAAAGGAGGAATTGGGAAATATGTGAATGATGGTAAGAAAAAATTGAAACAAGTAAGGATGGCTTTATACAGAAATCTCATGATGAGAAGCCCAAGTATACCGTCCTGCACAGAGTGATTGATTTCCTCTCATCCTATCCTCCTGATTTAATTGTGAGATAACTGACATGTATGTGACCGCCTTTCTTCACATTCCATTCTCTTCATCATCTCACCCACAATCCTTTGTGGTTCACACTTTGTGCGTATTACATCCATCGGAGCCCACTTACACAATGTGCAGTAAAAACTGGTGAAAAAAGAGAAAACAGGTCAAGGGAAGGTCTTGACAGATGATCACTACACCCCATCCCACCTCAGCCCACCCCGGTCCACCCCGGTCCACCCCGGTCTCCCCCCACATCAGTATGCTGCGCCACACGCCTCTCCTCCATAATGAAATATTCACGGGTCAGTGCATGCGTGAGGAATGACGGGGGGTCAGTCAATTGCTTTTCACTGACTCATTTTCTCCTTCGGACGTTCATTAGATCTCAAGGGCCAGCGATCGAAACGCAGCCCCACACACACACTACCATAAACCACTTCCCCTTCTATGCCTCCATTGCTGCTTCTTTTTCACTATGTAGAGCAGATCAGCCAGGCTTCCCATCTTCCCAGATGAACTACTCTCCCTCTATTTATTAACATTCCTTCCCTCTGTTCATTACCCTGTTCTCCTAACCCACGTTTTCCTAAGTGTGGGTGAATGATGACCCGTACAATACTCATAATCATGCTTAATAAGCTAATTAACGAGTAAAGGAAAACACATCATAAGTACTCTTAATATCTCCCATTTCTCTCTCTCTCTCTCTCTCTGTGTGTACTGGAGGGAGCAGAGAAATCAAAGCGTGAGGAAGAGAGACAAGTGTAGTGATTATAGAAGCAGGCTGATGGGCCGTGGTGAGTGTGAGGTAGAGTTCAGACCTTCATGAGATGATTTGGTGTGTTATTAAAAAAGTGCATGAGAGAGAGAGACAAGTGAGTATCGATACTACATGCACCTGACATGTAACAAAACCACAAAATGTTCCAGATTAAAACAACATGCAGTTTTAAAATACTTATCAGGTTAATGAAATTATACTAAGAAACATTTGTGGGTTCTGTGAAAATGAAGTGGAACATATTAGGAGTGTTTTTGGAGGTAAACACACACACAAATGCATACTTTAATGTCTGAATGGTTCAACACAGTGACACAAAGACAACGACCCCTTTATGTCTTAAACTATTTCCCATGAGGGAAGCAGCTTTTTGTTTCCACAGCTTCTTTTGCTCCCATGAGGTTGGCGTTGTGAACAGGATGCGCTTTCTTTTCTTTTTTTTTCTCCACCCTTGCTGTGGAGCTTTTCTTTAATGAGTAAGTTAGTGAAGTAGATGTAATTAATCAAATGCCTAACCCAAGCGCTTGGGAGCAAACAGAGAAATCACTTCCAACTGATAGAGTTAATTAAGTCCAGCAAGGGACGGATGGAAGGAAGACCGGAAAGACACTGTCATGAATAGCAGTGGTTCCTTAAGTGAATAGGCAGTAAGGATGTTTTCACACACAGTCTTTTTAAGAGTATAGTATTTAGTATAATATCATAAGCACGATTCGGACGGGACTAGTTTTACTGGGGGACGTTTGAGTTTGAATTTTTTTCAGCCGACGTCCGTCATTTCATGTATGGATTCAGACGGGACTAATATCTCCGTGTTTATTATGGATGTAGGCGTGTATGTGTTTTTCATGTGGGCGTTGGACAAGATCACGTGTTGAGTGAGGATTTCTATTGGAGCGTAGAAAGCAGAAACTCGAATACCGGCGCGCTAGAGGTTGTACGGTAGTTCACGTTGACCAAAACACACAAGAAAACGTGTTTCGGAAAAAAAACATTTGGACGGGATTAGATTTCTCAGAGGACCGTCGGGTTTGCTGAAAAACAGAAGGTCATTTACTCTGGAATTTTTAAAGAGGTCGTGTGAGAAAAAGACCGACATGGCAGATACAGACGGGATTAAAATCACAAAGTACTTCCGTGAAACAGAAATTTCTCTAACGTCCCCCAGTAAAACTAGTCCCGTCCAAATAGTGCTATAGTATTTAAGAGTTTGGTGCAAGGGCTTGTAATCACAATTGTGCTTTTGCCAAGCAGTGGATTGATCATGCAGTTAGTTAGTTTCATGAACTAGGTTTGTGCATACATGGCAGGAAGTAGATTCTTATTTTCCACTGGGACCAGTACTCATGTGGTGAAGAAGAGCTTTTTATTGATGCAAAGTGCAGGATACCTGTAAATGAGGAGCTGTTCTCAGATAAGAAGATTGAGAGTTACCTTAAGTCCATCCATCCATCCATTTATAATTTATATCTGGTATAGGGGTGCCAAGGCTCTAGAACCTAGAACCCTAGAGAACTCGACGCACAAGACAGGGGATACCCTGGATGGAAGGAAAATCACCAAGCGGAGCGAGACCCTGCAAACTCCAGCAGAGACTAAGTTTGAATCTCCTGTCATTATGGCTTAAAGTGACCATGCTAACCATTAAGCCACCCTGCCAACAAGCCCAAGAGTAACATTTTAACAAGGAGATCACAAACAGCTTTTCCTGTTCAACAAATGGTCAAAAGTTTCTGGAATGAAAAAAAAAAAAAACTGTAAAAGTGGCCTTAGATTTCAGGACACCATTGTGTTAATAAAAAATCAGAAAGGAAACCAAAGAATGGAGCACGATACAGTAAGAGTTTTTTTGTCAGCTGGTGTTATTTTCTGGCTAGGAAGTGATGAACCCCAGCTTAAATATGCATGAAATTTGGGACATTGGGGCTTTCTCTGTCTCTTTCTCTCCATGTCTAACTTCTTTTCTCCTTCCTAAAACTCCAAGCTCTATTTACCCCAAGCACTGTAGCGCTAAACCCACTCTGACTATTCGTTAGCATTTTTTAAAACTCTCGCATTTTCTTCTGTCTCATTTTCCTCCGGCGGCTGAGTGACCTCTGGCCTTTCTGCTGCCGCTTCTACTCCCAGAGAGTCCGTTCTCCTCTTTATTCTTTATAAATTCATAGTTTCTAATGTAGTTTAAAACCCAGACCAGAAACTACTGAAATTGAGTCTTAGCTACACATTCTTGCTCAAGTTTCTAAATGGATAACACAGGGTTTCACTAAGAGCTAACCAGTCAAACTGGACAAATTACGTTTTTTTTTTTTTTTAGTTTCTTTTCAGTAATTTATTTTTTACTGGATTTCACCAAGGTGAAAGGTTATAAAGGTGAAAAAATCCTGCTGAAAGGCTTAGCATGTTGTGCATTCTGGGGTGGTTTTATGCTTACCTGGGTTGTAAGGAACAGTTATTTCCGTTACCAGAGCCTTTCAGCCAGCTACATGTTGTGACACGGGTATAATATGGAATGGAAAAACAAACTCTGCTTTATATCAGGTAGTATTCATGCAGTTCTCTGAATAGCACTAAGGTTTGTAGTAACACATACGGTAAGGTCTGTATATAGACGTGTGCAATTTCAGCATTAAATCTTTGCCATGTTCAAGTAACTCAACTCAGAATATGACTCACTCTTTCTAAGATTTCACTAACAAATCAAGACTTTCCGTCTCCGCAGGCAGTTTAAGCTGAAACGGCATAATAAAGTAGTGTTTATGAGCAAAGCTGAAAACCAGCTGATATGTTTGATCTCAGAACATGTACCCACCCACTCTTCTAATGCCTGCTAACTTGAGACAGGGGCATGCATCCCCCCAAACAGTCAAAGAGAAACTAAGGCCCAAGGGAGGAGAGACAAAGAGAGTGATAGGATGAACATGAGAGGGAAGATAATGTGTATCCGTGTGAAAGGGAGAGAGAAGAGGGATAATGGGAAGTGAATGAGAGAGCGAGAGATGGGATCGATGTTCATTTGGGAGTGGGCATTCCCTGTGGTCTCGTACATGGAGGTGGAGTTTTACCCGATCAAATAGCTTTCCCATCGATGGCTTAGGCAAATCACCTCTTTGGGAGCCACCTGTCAGTCATAAACCCACTCACACTCATGGCAGGTTAGAACAAACATCAGCATTAGTAACCAAGCTGGATTTGGTCTACAACATACAATAGTAATGAAGAATTGTGAGGAACACGTGCAAATATGCCTTAACTATGGAAGGTACCCGAGTGTCTAATTTTCCAGGTACTTCAGGATTTGTGGTTGTTGAAACACAACACCAAAAGGCAGAGCACAGACATGGACAACAACTTGGTAGTTTGAAACGGTGCTTTTTTTTTTTTTTTTTTTTCAATGAACATGATCTAGTGAGAGAAGCTAGATGATGTGTATGTGAGGAAGAGATGCAGTGTGGTGTCTTGGAGGGTAATAAATGGCAAAGTGTAACGAGTCAGGACCAAGGGGGCATCACTGAGCTCTTGTTGCACAGTCAGCTGTGGTAGTCGGTTACAATGGCAGCAGGGCAGCAGGAGATGTCCATGACAGAAACAAGACGGGGATCTGTAGCTGAGGGAGAGAGTCTAGGTCAGTGTAAGCTAATGACAAAAATAGGTAGCACAAGAAATAATAATACTACCCATCTTAGTGTAGACATGTGCGGAGTGAATTCCCCTTTTATATCCTCTCAGGTTCTTCATGAGGGTCATGAGCAAGGGTGATTAATCCTGTTCCAGTCATGGCCAGATATGCTGCTAAATTAAGTGGTAGACTAGTCCCCGAGGTGTCCAATACAGAGGTGCTAAAGTGGTGCTGTCCATTTAGCACTGTGACACCAGTTTCCTCTTGTGTGCTCAAGACAAAGGAACACTATCAAAGTTTGTCTTTGAAAGGATGCACAGTAGTTGTGCAGTTTGAGTACCCTTACTAAAAAGGATCTGTTGTTTCACCTGCAAACCATCCTTTTCATCTGAAAATAAGAAATAAAAGTGATGAGGGATATGTCATTGGATCTCACTCCGTGCACCCTTTCTGACAAGAAAAGTACACGAGTACAACAGATGTACCCATGACAGTACCACCTAAATGACAAATGCCTGTATAGTTTAATACCTTGTCGTCTGCCAGGGGTACTGAGTATGTTTCTGGCTATAATACACCGTTACTGTGCAGGAAAAGAGCCTGAAACCAATGCAATAAAAGCACATGCGCATGCTTTACAGTGTGCTTCAGCCTTGAAACTCAATAGATGCGCATGTGCTGGTATGCTGTTATTTATATGATAGCCTACAAATGCTTCATTGCATAATCCAGTGTAGTGACCTATAAAAATGTAGAAGAATAAGATAGATAGCAAGTATGTTCTTGATTAGGCCTATAGTTTGACAAATGAGGGTACATTTGAACACCCTGTTGCCTGGCAGTGTAGCATTGCTGCATCATGGCTGCAGAGTTTCCAGTGATGGATTACCTCTGGGTTCTATGGTTTTCCTTCCACCTCCCAATAATGTACAACTCAACATAGAAGGATTGTTGACTCTAAACTACCACTGGATGCCTACTGTATATCTCTTTCTCTGCAAATTCCTAAGTCACCCTCCGTGTTTCCATAAGAGAATCCCGATCCACCACCCCCTGACCAGTATAAAGAGCTTACTGAATGAACTAAGGTGAATGAATGTACAGATATGTGTGGCAAGCAGGTCTTGTGTCTCTCGAACACTTTTGATTAAGTTTAATTGCATCTGAAAACTAAAAGACAAGAAGGTAGAGCACTGGATGTTTTGTTAATAAAAACGAGCAGTTCAGACTCTCAAAATAAAACCTCATCAACCACTGTCATTGGGTTCCCCTAGGTATACCCATGTAAATGTACCTTCAAAGGTATAGTAGTTGGTACATAATTATGTACCATACTGTAATTATGATCCTCTAAAATTATGTACCCTTAAATAAATATACAAAAGGCATCCTCACGAGACGACCATGCTATCGACAAGCAGATTTCTTTGAGTACATAGAGCTTGACCAGTACTTTTGTTACTTTAATATGCTGAAGGAAAGACTAGTTAAAGGAGGATGGTCAACAGGCCATGTTTGTGTATTGGGAATGGGTAAATGCAACATGAGCTCTATGACTTGTCAGATATTTAGACCCTTTTCACCACCAGTCCATCTCCATAGGGGCAAAGAGTTTGTCATCCACATCACAGATATGAGATCTTTGACAAGAAAGCCCTTGTTGATTCATGCTTTTTTTTGGTTGCCATTTTCCTATTAATACTGGGATTTGAAAGCACACATTGATATTTTGTGAAAAACTACATGTTTTTTGCTGAGAACTGATTTACACCACCATGTACTGGACCAGACAAGGGTTCAAATAAATGACAAACGCACTGGAGAGAAGTTGTGAACGCTGCCAATTGACCTGAATGCAAGAGTTATGAGATGGGGTAGTGAAAACAATGAAAAACGGAAAGATTACAAAATCATTCTTCATGAAAGCTTATGAGGCCTGAAAGGCAATGGAAGGGATTGCAAGAAGGAAACTAATGTCAAGCACGGAGACGGAGAGTGTGTCAAGAGAGATCATGTGGCACTAAAAGCTGGAAGTGTGCAAAGAATATAATGAAATAGATGAAAAGAGTGTGATAAACAGGAATGGAAAGAGTTTCTACAAAAATCTTTAAGGAAATTGTTGAGCTTCGAGCTTGTTCATATGAGTTCAGTAGCGTTCTATTGGGATTGCAGGGTCCCTTTTTCCCCGGGTGCAAATCAGATGTGGCATTTTGCTGATGTGTGTCTTGTCAGTTGACTTTAAATAACAGGTGTCGATTTGGTCGGCTGTCTCATTCCATATGGTCAGAGTAAATTTGCAAGAAAATCTGTAGCACATTATTACTGTACACAGAGAGGCTGAAATGTAAGTTAGAAAGGTAAGATAACTAGCATGTACAGTATGTTCCTATGGAATATAAGTAAATGTCTTGCCTCAGCTGGACAATGATTTGTTTCATGACATTATTGTTGGTGACTCCACCTCCATACGGTTCTTTTACACTTCCTTTCCTTTCTGAACTGATCAATGACAGAATTCCAGAGTTGGTTTTCTTGATAAAATTCCTGAATGCAAGTATCTGCTTACTCGTAAACCAAATGGCTGTGTGCAAACATTTAGTAACACAAAAAGACCCATTTGTGGGTAAACAAGTTGGTCTTCTCAACATCAACATGTCCAGGAAAGAGACAGAAAGCACCAACAAACATGATGAAGATAAGAGATATAAAATACATTTATCCCTCCCATTCTTCTCACCACTGTCTCCCCTCACGTTCTCTCCGGAAAGAAATGGAGGCCACTTCACAATCTATTTATTGTATGTGTTCTTGTTCCTCACCAGCTGCGAGCTGCTTGAAAGAATTACACATCCGTCTCGGCCTATGTGGATCTAGAAATTAGATTTAAGAGATGCATGGAATGTCTTATTAGATTGTGTGGTGATGGCGTCTCGCCACCCTCCCATCTTGTTCAAGGAATGTTAAGAGCATTGCGTGTATCCCCATCGTGTGGAGTTATCGCTCCATCGACACAGTATCTCAGGGCTCTGTGCATGTGGTGGAACGATAACGCATCCTCCTGTATTGCAGCTTGTCTGACTTCATGACGTGCACCACTGGAAAACATCCATTATTTCAATATCACAAGTCATGTACAGTGGTCACATTTTGCCCCACTTCCTATCACATTGTGTTCTTCACTTGCTTCCACAAGCCAGGGGTCAGAAACACAGGGCCAGTATATCATCCATCATCTACTGATGTATATAGAGAGCAAGTGTGAGAGAGAGAGAGAGAGAGAGAGAGCAGGAAAAAGAAAGGAGAGATAGGGATGAAGGAGGAAAAGGCACAGTAGACATTGTATCAGAAGTCCATTTCACAGTCGAACAGCTGTTGAGACGATCAAACAATCTCATAAGAATCAAAGCCAACACTTGGAGAGACGGTGAGGTAATCTCATCTAAAAGCTCTCCTAAAAGCTAATGAGATTCCCTATGGTGTAAATCCATTGAGCTCTGTTCTTCTTCAGAAATGTTTTTTTTTTCTCTCCTTTCTTTTTTACTTCTGATCAAGGCTTTTGCTAATTGTCAGTGAGATTTGCTCTGATCACTGCTTTCTTCTAAAGCATGGGACATCACAGCTATAGGGACGCCTGAGCCTAGCCAAGTTTGAAAAATCACTGCATTAAACCACATATTTTATCCAAGCTACTTTTTGATTGTGTTCTTTGAACAGTCAAAGAGAATTTTTATAAGAAATGTCGAAGTCTGGAGATGTTAATGTTTCGCCATGCAACCAAGAGTCTACATCAGAATAACCCAAATCACTAAAAACCGGTCTGGACGCAGAATAAACACTAGGGAACGCCCCCCCCCCCCCCCCCCAACACACACACACACACACACCCCCCCCCCCACACACACACACACACACACACACACACACACACACACACACACACTAGAACTGTCCACTGGTCGAGCAGTGCTTGCTTTTATTTGCTGATTTTTATTTTTATTTTTATATTTTCCCAGGGTAACCAAGAGGCAACCAATCCGGTGGATGCAATGGCTCAGTCCTACACCCCAGCGCAGTTTCCTCCTCCCCCACAGAATGGTATTCCTGGAGAATTCACCACGCCCCATGGCCTTCCCACACAGGACTACACAGGACAGAGCCGAGTACCTGAACACACCCTGACTATTTACACACCTGCACAGACACATACCGACCCTGCAAACAGCGACAGCAACACAACAACCATCACCACCAACACAGTGAGTTCTAATGCAATAATGCTAACACATAAAGGGAAGACACTGTCAAACATGTGCGCGTGTTTGCATGTTCTACTCATGCTTTGTTGGTTGTGTGCGCATGCTTGTGTATTGTGATGGACTGGCACCTCCTACAAGATGCCTCAACCCTCACGTCCCCAGGAAAGGTTCCAGGCCTCCCACGATTGTGTACAGGAACAGGGGCTTAGGGGAATAAGTGAGAGTTTATACAAGAGCCCCCTATACAGGGGTATCCTGGATCTACAAAACTTCCAACCGAACCCAAATAACTTTTGTTTGGTCTGTAGAATCTGTTTGGCAGTAATTTGATTTCTTGGCATGTGGTGCAATCATGGACACATTTCACAAGCATTTTCCTGGCATTATGTACCTCATCACCCTGATTGGATTTCATTACCCCTGTTCTAAACCCACGTTTCCAGATGTGTCACCTCTCACTGCTGCATACTAATGGTCATAACCCAGCAACCTCTCCAGGCAGATGAGGCCCCGTTTTGGTTCCTCCTTTCCACCACCCTGTCATTAGCATTTAAAAAATGTGAAGGTTAGACATGGCTCCTTTTATCATTTTACAGATTTGGTCAAATTTAAAAAGTGGTTAAGTTATTCATGCTGTGAGTTCATTATCGACTCTTTATCCCGGGGAGGATTGGAGGTGCTGAGTGGGTGCTGCGATTGTGATGTGGAAGATTTTGAAGCTAATTCTTGTCTGGGGTATTGGCGTGAAAGGAATAGAGTTACCAGAACTGGCCAATAAATGGCGGTGGAATGGTATTACATGGTCCACTGTCTGAAATAATGAGGGAGGAATCTTCATGTGACATGGATATAATGATATGTCAGAGACAGGATTATTATAATACCCGAGTGTGTGTCATAAGCTGTCATGTCTCCTTATGACGACTCATGGCCAATTACTCATTTGTTTTGAGACAGAGGACATGTAGCTGTTTGTTGCGGTTGCATCACAACCCTCAATGTGTCTGCGTCTCAGGAATTATCCGGCAGGAGAGTTGGGGAGAAGCTGTTGGAGACACTTTGGATATGGACATTGCAGCAGGACTCACATTTGTATCAGTTTTTTTTGTTGTTGTTGTTACTTTGCGTGATTATTGTGACAGTAACAGTTGCTCCAGTTGCAGTGAATGAGAAGAAGTGTGCAGCTTGGGAAAAAAAATGGATAAATAAGAATAAAACTCATAATGAACTTTAGGGTGGCATCTGTAACTCGTGTGCACGACACGTGTCGCGCTAATTACAGCAGTTTCAGAGTAAAAAGATCGAATCGACTGATTGCTGTTTGTCTGTCTGCAATCAGGGATGATCAGTACGTTCATAGAAAGCACTCGGTGAGCATCAGCGACGTTATCGATCCAGCGTAATCTTGACCTTTTCTAATTACACACAGCGGAACTACAGCGGCACTTAATAACTGCGCTTTCTTACAGTTCAGCGAGATCTTCACTTTCATACGTGGTGTTTATTACACTCCTGCAGAGTGTCTATGAGCCCGAGCCGCCTGTTCGTAGCGCGCCGCATGCATTTTGTAACAGTTAATTTAACCCTGATGATTTTAATGTGTAAATGTGATCTTTTTAAGTGATTTGCCAGCGTGAGACGCACAGGCTGCTGTAGTGGAGTCAGTCTCTCACTGCAGGAGATCAGGCACTGGAGCTCATCATACAGATTACAGCAACTTGAGTGCATGCAGAATGTTTAGGTATTTTAAAGAAATGAAATCATAAGACTGCCTTAGACCATAATGTAACATGTTGAGTTGAGGTGTTGTATTTGGAGGAGACTGTAGAAGATGTTGTATTAGCATCGGAGAAGACAACAGCACACAAGAAGGATGTATAGTTTCTAATCTCACAGCTGGTGCAGAAGGGTTTTTAGAGGGAGGTTTATGACTGACTGTTAGTTTGTGTTCCTGTAGAAGAATTCCTGTTAACATGTGAATCAAATGTCCAATTCAGTACATTCAAATGGTAGGTTATAAATGATGTGATTTTATATATGCTTTATCCTTATTTAACATATTTTTGGTATTATTTTCCAATCAGATATTGAAAAACTGTTTTTTTTTTTTTTTGGATAGGTTGAATAGAAGACAGCTGTGCAGAGATGAATGTTTTCACAATGAAGTCATACTCACCTGCATTAGTTATTTACAATGCCCCTGTCCTGTAAAAGTCTGTTTTCAGATATCGGTAACCATAACAACCCTTTCCCTGCCATCCGGACGCAACATGACATGTTGAATGCTTTGACACCTACAGTACTATGGACCGCACCATGATTCATTCAAACAAACGAATGGAACTTTGGCCACAAATTACCCCAGGTCTGGGACCACACACACACACACACACACACACACACACACACACACACACACACACACACACACACACACACAAAGTGTTGGAGGACACTAAAAAGACAGCATCCTAGTCGGAAACTTTGAGAAGGTAAAGAAGCATTAAGTATCTGAAAAACTCTTGAACTTATTTTGTATGCGTGTTGGACACATTATTACAAGAAAGAAACTGAATGAAAAAAATGAAATAATGCGCCATGCAAAAAAAATACTGGACATTCATGAGTTAAGTGTAGATTCAAGAGGATAATGAATTAATTGGAAATTTAGTTTTAGAATAGAATAACAGCGCTCAGTCATATATTAACACCTACTGACCAACCAGAATCCATCAGTTAAAAGTGATGAAGGATAAATAATGAGTTTAAGCTCTAAAAGTAATTAGGATAAAGTTGAGTGTGATGGAAAAGAACCCATGCTTTTGGTTTTGGTGTGGTGTTTACTCATTCTGCTCTGGATTCCTATGCGTACAGACTTTACTCGTAATGAGAGGGGAGGAAAGCACTTTTTTGGGTTAGGATACCACAAATTTGTTGAGTTTAGTTGTGAGAAGTTGGAAAGATTCTTGAAAAGCGATTTGGGTTTGGAGAGTGCAGGGCTGTAGAAGAGCCACAGGGCATCCCTAATGACTCACCCAGCCAAAACAGATTAGGCGTACAGCATGGCCTCCTTTCCCACGCTCGAAATCATTCATGCTACACCGTGTTCAATCTCTTCAGCAGAAATAAATAAAACAGGTAAGGTTTTGCAAAATAGGGCGAAGGGAGGGAGCGCGATACAGGGGTGTGGAGACATGAAAAGGAGGATAAAGAAACTAAATGAAGGCGATAGAGAGGTTTGGGGAAAGACAAGCTCCCTTTTATGCTCGGTTTTCATTCGCCATATACGCAGAACGAAGCTGATCTTCAAAAGGAATGAGGAACGCAGCCGGTCTAAAGGAAAACAGCCATGGAATCTATTTATTACTTTATTACTTACCAAAGTCAAAACTTTTGATGATGACTATGAACAGCACTTTATGCCATAAAGAGTGTTTAATAAGAGGTAAGTGTAGATCACAGGGAGGAAACCTTGGCTCAAAGGGGAACATATCCAGTTGATATGTTGGAGGAATCCCTAAAAAGGATGGAGGAGAGGGAGAAATCTTGTGTGTGAAACAGATGAACTGTTTATTTTTTTTACACCATACTGTACACGCAGCTCTAACAGTACGAGATCAATACAGAGTGATGTATGGCTAAGAAATAACCTTATTTTGAGATAAGCTGTGACAGCAGTTGTGAACAATATGCCTGAAAACACACTTACTAGCCCCCTCGTGCACAGGTATCACTCTGAATGATCTTACTCACTCAACCCCCTCTTTTTGTAAGCGCTTGGAACTGGCACTACTGAATATATAATAAAAAAAAAGTTATTTATATATTACAACTACATAACCTTTCTATAAGATCAAACATGATAAAATAGTTCAAAATCATAAACCAGACTTAACCTTTATTCCCTTTTATCTCATCTTGTACTGCTATAGTTCAAGGTTGGAGATAAGTTCGACATATGGTCAGGATCACAGAGTCTCGTGTGCAGAAAGATGAGGTCTGTATGAATAATAGATATGATATACATCCAGCAATAGATTGTCTGTTCACCTGGAAAGAGGTGGAGTAGATTATACTGTCTGCTTTGTCTCTCATCTCATTCTTGTGTTAAGTAAGAGAATAACCTCACCTGTCTATTAACCTCATATTGTCTATTTCTCTCTAGGAACTTGTTTAGTCTATTCTATTTACTAATTTACTAACTTACATAGTCTATTCTATGTACTAATCTATTTTTTTATCACATTTTAGACACAACATTGTCATTGCATTAACATTACCTCCTAGGTGCCAGTTTCACTAATAACACCTTTTAACAGGACTTTACAATTCAGTGTTGGCTCGCTAGTGACCGGCTTGATACACTATAAAGTAGGGACGGTTTCCTTCTGATTTATTTCCTCACTTGTCTGGATTGTGTTTGAAGGTCTGGTTTATAGAGCTATCTGATAAAAGCAGCTATGAAAAGGTGAGCTCAAGGCTGATGAGGTGAATTTGGAGGCCCTGGGAAAAGGGACAAGTCTATGAAGGTGTCCACAGCACCAGAGTCCACTAGAGACTGAAGTGTGTGCTTTGGTCCACCCTAAAGAGATCCAGGAAATAGAAGTAAAATAGAAGATAAAAATAATGTGTTATAGTTTAATAAGTCAAAAAAAAAAATCAACCCTTTGCAAGAAGAATAACAAATGACCCGGTAGTTATTTTCCTATGACTTAATTCCAAAAGTAGCTGTAAGGCATCTATGGCAAATGACTTTTTGATTTCTGTTTTGGGAAAGTGATTCCTAAAGCTGTAATAGATGGAGGGAGCACAAGAAATGGATGGAAATTATGATGAGGTAAAATAAAAAGCATAAAGTTTTCTCTCACCCTGGACCTCACTCCAGTTACATGTCTGAGTGATCTGTCTCTAGAGAACCTCCTTCAGACTGAGCACTGGAAAAAAAAAAAGAAGAAATGGAGATGTTTGATCAGCTACTCCTCGTGTTTTACTGTACAGTCCATTGAGGGAAGTAAGAGCGGAATTTTATCAGACCATCATCACTCTCTCTCTCTCTCTCTCTCAAAGCATTTTGTATTTGATTCTGTTTCATCTGCAGCCCTGCTGTGTAGAAACCCCACAACACAGGAATAGATAAGACGTGCTTAAACGCACACACTGTGTACGTGGGCCATTAGAGAGAGAGACAGAGAGAGAGAGAGAGTCGGACGGACGGAGGGAGAGAGAGGGAGAGAGTCATATCATGTCATCTCTCGACCCTTCTTTATATTATACGGTCACTTCAAAGCGGTGTGTAATGAGCTCATTGTTTTGGATAAGAGGTAAAAGCACATGGTTTTACACCTCTGAGATGGTGTCAGTGTCAGCAATTAGGGAACAATAGTTTGGGAGTTAATGTTGAGGTCATTGGTCTCTGAAGTGGTGCAACAGAAAACCATCCAACCTATAATTGTGAATCTGAGAATCAGAGCAAAAGTGTCCTACCTCTCATGGGTCATACTTACTCTTCTATATCAATCACAGTGACACTCACCAGTCACGGGTGTCTGTTAGTCGACACAAGCAAAAGTGGGTGAATAGAACTTTCCAAAACACAGTGCTGATTGATTGATTTGATTGATTGATTGATTGATTGATTGATTGATTGATTTAATGTTATACATATAATACAGAATGTGTGTGTGCCAGAGAAGCTACTCAAGTTTATACAACATGGAAGTGACCAATCTCGCATTTAATGTAGCTAACTTTACCCTTTTTGGAGAGATGATTTTATACTGTATATGGCTCCAAAAATGGCCATTTTCAAGATCATGTAAAATGCTAATTATTCATATTTACACTACTCACAATAAGTTAGGGATATTGTTATTTACATGGCTGCTTTTCCTATTTGCTCTGAATTTTAATGAAATAAGTAAAAGTTCCCTTTGATATTACTAATAATGTATGAGAAGAAACACCATTTTCATTAGTTAAATATTTATTACCCCAAAAATTTAGACAATATCAAGGATAGCCCCAAATAACAAAACTTGACGATATCAGTCGCGGGTGTTTCCACCATTTGCCGCAGTGAAGCTCGACAGCGACGTCTTAGGCTCCTCACTGCCTCATGATGTTGTTCTGAGGCGATGGTTCCACTCTTTCACAAGTGCAACATGCGGTTCTGCCAGGTCACGTGGGGGTGGGGTACGATCATCCAGTCTCTGCTTCAACTGGTCCCAGACGTGCTCTATGGGGTTCAGGTCAGGGAACATTAATGGCCACCATATGAGGCACTCCAACATCCTGAAGTCGAGCTATGACAATTCTGCCACGATGTGGTGGATCATTATCATCCATGAACAGGAAGTTGGGGGTGTGCTGGCGGAATTGGGGGATGATGATGGGTTCTATGATGTCCCTGAGGTAAGAACATGCAGTGATTGATGCATCTACAATAACCAAATCTGTTTTGCGCTGACTGGTGATGCCTCTGCCCAGACTGTTGCACATCCTCCACCAAAGCAAACCCTGGGGACCATGTTGACCTCAGCGTATCGCTCACCTCGCCTTCTCCAGCAACGGTGACCCGACACTCATCAGTGAACAGGACGGTAGACCACTGCTGCATTGTCCAGGTCACATGTCTTGTGCCCACTGCCATCGTTCACGGCGGTGTCTTGGTGTCAGTGTAGTCGCCTGCAACGGTCGTCTGGCATTCAAACCAAAGCGGTGGAGTCGGTTGCGAATGGTTTGTCTGGAAACCCTCGTACCCCTCACATTTGGTAAACGGGCCTGCAGCTGTGTGGCAGTTGCATAACGATGTCTGAGTGCAGAGGTCCTTAGGTACTGGTCATCGTTGCGGTCTGTCACTCGTGGGGCTCCACTCCTGGGTCTGTCATGAGTCAAGTCAGAACTACTGGCAGAGTTCAAGTCTGCTGATGACACTTTGAGACACACCAAGCTCACGAGCAACATCTGACTGCCTGCCTGAAAAATGTCTGAAGTGAAACAAACACTGTATGTATGACATCCACTGAGTCTCTTCCTAACTTATTGTGAGTATAGTTGGGGAGTATTTATTAAAGTATTTTGTATAGGGAGTATTCCATGTTGTATTTGTTTATTGATACTAAAGTTGTAAGCTTCTAGAAGTATATGACCTGCAAAGAAATTTGCTTAAATTAGTTTTTGGTAAAAAGCAAAAAATCTGTCAATCAGGAAACACAAGGCCACATCACACAAGGCCACAGGGCCACATCAACTGTGTCAGAGGCCTCACTGGATTATGGAGCAGTTGTGAGACTGTTTGGGAATGGAGCTGAACAGTAGAGCTCTCTGCCACTGTGATGAAAGGACTGGACTGTTATGTCTTACTTTGTTGTGTTTGTCATGCAGCTCTCTGTTCGCACATTTGCACGTGCAGTTTGTTGTCTATTGTGTATTTTTTGTATAGAATTTGGTTGTTTTTTTTAGGTCAACTTAAAAATGTCAAATTTGTTTGTTGTTAAATTTATGTTGTTGTATGTATGTAGCACCCTGGTCCTGGAGGAACGTTGTTTCGTTTCACTGTGTACTAACTGTATATGGTTGGAATGACGATAAAAGCCTACTTGACTTGACTTGATGCTGCAACAACAGAGACCAAAGCATCTCATTCATCCTTTCATTCTGCATTTTTATTTTTTTTTTTTTTATTTCCATAGCAGAGCAAACAATTAAATGGATTAAAACAGACTGTTAAGGTAGATGAGATATAATTCACTGGCCTGAAAAGGAATGTAGCAGCAGGACCATGTAATTAAGGTGCGTCACAGCTGTATTTTGATATAGAAACAATGTACGATGCCAACACGTGTGTCCATAATGCTAATGCTACTGTAAGTATGTGACTATATATAAACACACACACACACACACACACACACACACACACACACACACACACACACACACACACACACACACACACAAACTTATCACACTTAATGAAAGAAACAGCAGCACGAATGCTTCTTTTTTCCTGTGTGTGTGTGTAAATATGGTGCAGGTGAGTGTGATTAGTCATCAGCAGGGTAATCAGCAGAGGATTCTGGGAGATGGTGTTCCCGGAGGATGGGACACACTTTCTTTATAGATTCTAAATGACAGTCATCTTTTATCTGGAATGTCTATAAAGCCAGAGAACCCTACACGTCATGAAATGCTTGTGTTCAGTTGATTCTACGGCTGTGTGCTGTATTATGAACAGATAGCTTGTGAACTTCGTCATTCATTGGGTTAAAGGCTCTTGTTTATTCCCGTATTGAAACTCTTTAATAAGCAATACTAATGCGATGAGTTGGTATCTGATACATACAGTAGAAACTTCTCCCATTCTTTCCTCACATCGTGCCAGTTCAGTGTATTTTACTGGCATTGCAGATATAAAGTTACCCTTTTATTGACAAAGTCTCAGCATGATTGTATATTATAATATCCTTATTATAATAAGAACTGTCACGGACAAGTTTCTGCTGGAACAAGCTGTTCACTGCACAAATGAGCAGCTTGTTCCAGCAGACCGTTTAGGTACTGAGGGTTGGGGTAGGGCCTCTGCTGATTAGCCTCTGCTGACTTGTAATACTTAACAACATTAGGAGGCTGGGTCGAGAACCTTAAAGTTGTGCTGGGCCCAGTGCATGTCAGGCTGTGGTGAACTGCTTGTTCTTATGCCCAGCATTGACTTTTTTGCTGCCTGGCCAAATAATAGTCACACGTGCTAAGATTTTACTAAATCACCTTTAGCTTTCACTACAGCATGGAATGTGATGGCCAGTTCAAGTGTGAAAATAATTTCTCATGCTAGAGTCATGGAATATACCTGTGCTATCAAGGAAGAAATACTTCATAGATGTGATAAAAACACATCTCTTGAAAACAGAAACATTAATCCTAATGAAGCTCATTAACACATGTTTTTCCTGTGGACACACAGCTGTTTAGTCCCAATCCACAGTGTGATGAGTTTCACAAATTTGATGGTTCTACACCATCCTTACAGGTTTTGATAAGGTATTGAAGGGTTTTTAACCCTGGTCCAGTAATTTAAAAAATCTTTAGTTGTTTTCTTTGATCCTTCTGAAAAGGCAACATTTCTTTTGGCCAGACCGAGTGTATTCATTTATAAGCCATAATATTAAAACCAAAACCACTGAGAGGTGATGTGGTTGATTATCTTTTTGCAGTGGCTGCTGTCAGTGGGTATAATATATTAGGCAGTGAGTAACCAGTCCGTTTTCAAAGTTGTGTTGGAAACAGGAAAAATGGGCAAGACTACAGATCTAACTGTCTTCGACAGCAGCCAAATTGTTAGACGACTAGGTCAGAATAACTCCAAAGTTTCCAGGGAATAAATCAGTGATCGGATTCAGCAACTTACTCCTGGCTGGCTCACCTTGACCTAGTTTTTGTCAAACGACAGTTTCAATGATCACAGCCCCTCAGGTTGCTACTGATGCTGAACATACACGTGTACATCTATTCGATTACACGTGTGTGTCTCTGTGTGTGTATTTTTATACTACATACTATACTGCATACTGTGCTGCATTAATAATAAAGTTAAGAATGAAGGCTTTTCATGATGTTAGAAATATAAAATATTTCATCAGTGTTCCTGATCTGTCATTATGAAACAAAGTGATGAGTAGACGATGCATGTGGATTACTAGCTGATGACCAGGTGTGTGTGTGTGTGTATGTGCTGTGTTTTTTATTCAGACAGATGACGTTACGCAAACAGACACGCTGCCGTCCTCAGAATCGCCGGAGAAACAGCAGCCCAAACGGCTTCACGTCTCCAACATCCCCTTCCGTTTCCGTGACCCTGACCTCAGACAGATGTTCGGGGTGAGTGATCTCAAAATTCTGTCAAAATGACACTCATATTTTTATAACAACTAAAATGATTTAATAAAATAACCTGGATTCGCAGTACATTCTCATCATTTATAGTACATGGACAAAAACATGGCTTTTCATGTTACTGTGGAAGTGCATGAACTCGTCTGTCCTGAAGATGTCAGAAAAGCTGTAGAATAAGTGATGAGGTGATCAGTGCACTGGACTACTGAGCAGAAGGTCCCGGGTTCAAACCCCCTTCTTAAGCAGGGCCCTTAATTCTCACCTGCTCAGATGTAGAAAATGAGATGAAATGTATGTCGCTCTGGATAAGGGCCTCTGCCAAATGCAAATAAGTAATGTATAGTAATATGAGCCTGTGCAGCAAGTGTGTGATGCTCACACAGAGGTAACAAGTTTCCCTTGTGCATGAACAATATGAGCTCCAGAGCTCCTGGACAAGGGACGTTTGTTACATCACACACTTGCTTCACAGGCTTATATTACTATACATAACCGATTTACTTATTTACATTTGAGCATCTGGCAGATGCCCTTACCCAGAGAGACTTGTATTTATCTCGTTTTTTACGTCACAAAATAAGTGAACGTGTCTTGGCTGAGTAACTGCACTTGGAGAAAAGCGAATGTTGTGTTCTTTTCTGGCCAGACTCTCGCCATTCTGTTTCCTGTTGTTGAACTGCAGCTCAATAACAGCTGCATTTTGGCTCGTTTGAGTAGCACTCATTAGTTTGGGCCTGTGATCTCTCTCTCTCTCTCCCACACACACACACACACACACACACACACACACACACACACACACACACACACACACACACACACACACACATAGTGTAGTTATGAACACTCATAGGTCCAATATTAATTACAGCAAAGCTGTCCATGCAGAAAACATGCCTCATCTCTCTCTCTCTGTCTCTCTCTCTGTCTGTCTGTCTCTCTCTCTCTCTGTCTCTCTCTCTCTCTGTCTCTCTCTCTCTCTCTGTCTCTCTCTGTCTCTCTCTCTCTCTGTCTGTCTCTCTCTCTCTCTCTGTCTCTCTCTCTCTCTCTCTGTCTCTCTCTCTCTCTCTGTCTCTCTCTCTGTCTGTCTCTGTTTTTCTCTCTCTCTGTCTCTCTCTGTCTCTCTCTGTCTCTCTCTCTCTCTCTCTCTCTCTCTCTGTCTGTCTCTGTCTCTCTCTCTGTCTCTGTCTCTCTCTCTCTCTCTGTCTCTCTCTCTCTCTGTCTCTCTCTCTCTCTCTCTGTCTCTCTCTCTCTCTCTCTCTGTCTCTCTCTGTCTCTCTCTGTCTCTCTCTC
>JAAGKR010010669.1:0-21968 GCA_011419295.1 Clarias macrocephalus | reverse complement strand
GCCAGCGGTGTGAAGGGAAAGAAACTTCCACTTACCGACACTCCGTGTTCTATCAGCTGGTCCGCGAGATGTTTTTCCCTCAGAAACACGACTACGGCCTTGTTCATCCGCGACGCCGACATTATATTAGCGAATCCCACTCGCTCGCCCGCGGCCACCAGGACCTGCTCCACCGTGACCTCGGGACTCGCCTCACAGCGCGCGCCGTGTCGGAGTGAGAGCGGCTGGGCGCCGGCACTCGGCCCCGCCGCCATCTCACACCACCGGGCCTTTTTCCCCACACACAGGGGCTTCCTCAATATTAATTAATATAGTCTTTTTTATATAATGTTCCCCCCCCCCTTTTTTTTTTTTTGTTTATATTTATATATATTATATCTTTTTTTTTTTTTTTTTTTTTTAAACCCACCCTTATGTGTATATATATATAGTATAAAGTGCCCCACCAAAAGACAAGAGAAAAGAAGGAAATAGAATAGAAGAAGAAAAACAAAAATAGTTTAAACAGTCTCACACTCCACGTGCCGCTCTCACACCGACTCCCAGCATGCACCAGAGGGAGAGAGAGAGAGAGACAGAGAGAGAGACAGAGACAGAGAGACAGAGAGAGAGAGAGAGACAGAGAGAGAGACAGAGTGAGAGAGAGACACAGAGAGAGACAGAGAGAGAGACAGAGAGAGAGACAGAGAGAGACAGAGAGAGAGAGAGAGAGACAGAGAGCGAGAGAGAGAGACAGAGAGAGAGAGGGAGAGATGAATAGAGAGAGCGACATGCAGTAGTTCAGCCTGCGCGCTCAGTACAGTGTATTAGTGCACGAAGCACAAAATCTCTCTCTCCCATAAAACCTCAATAAGGGCGAACGCCCAGAGGATAAGTTTTGTTTTGTTTGCCAGAGCCCCGTCCGTTCTCACGTAGACGGCGGCGCTCTGTTTATTTTGTGTTTCACTTTTCATTTATTTTCCTTTCTTAATTTTAAGTTTCTTAATTAATAATCCCACGCCATCTCCAAACGGGAAGGTCTTCCTGTGTGTATCACAAGCACTCTCGCTAACTCTGCCATTATTCTATTTCATTGACCCTCTCTAACGCCCAGCATGAGGGCTTTTATCATTAGAAACATCGCGTGGTGCGGCTCTCCATACTGGTGAGGTGATTGGTTGCTTTACATCTCAGTTCCCCCTCATGTCTGTGTTCCCTTCTGGCTCCTCCCTTTTAGTTATGCTGTTATAGTTTGTCCTGCCGGAGTCCCTGCTTGCACTCTGCACTAATATACATTCACCTTATACACTGTGTGACTGTGACCAGACCGACCTGTTATCTCTCCTCTCCTGCCCCCCCCCCCCCCCCTCTCTGTCGAGCTACACATGTTGTTCCTGAACTGCCATTGATCCAGACTCCCTCTGTCCCGTCTGACTCATCCTGGTGTCCCTCTGCTGGTTGGAGATCTCATCACATGGATGCCCCGTGTGTCTCTTTGGGATGCGTCCGATGTCTGGGGACAATTTCACTCTATTAAGAAGACGGTTCTGGGCTCGGCTGATGTTGACAGCTGTTTCTCTGAGCACTTGGCTGCAGTCGCGCGATAGTTCAGGACTGGAGTTTCCTACAATAACTACCTGGACTCCACACTAAAAAAAATATTTAGGCCTAACAATTAAGATTCATGCATTTTGATTGCATATAAAATTTCCATCCATTTGGATCACATATTTTTAGCATAACCAAACTAATAAACTTTATGTGATTCTTATTTGCAAGTTATATGTACAGTAAATGAAATGAGCAAGAATAAGATTTATGTATATCGGACTAATAAATCCAATTTGTTTTAAATTCATAATGAAGAGAATTATGTATTATTACATCATAAACCCAACTTACTTTAAATGTATTTAGATAATTGTTAATAATAAACCCAATTTATTAACATAAATATATTTTTTTATTCCTCCCAAATGCCAATATACAATACTCAAAACAAAAACAACAGACCACCTTGTTTTTAATATTTTATTTATTTAATACACTTTATGCTTCAAGGCATATTTTAAGAAGAACAACTAAAAACCGGATTGAAAAAAATTATTGGTAGCAAAACATGTAGCCTGTGCTAAAGATAAGTTTCCTCAAGAACTGTAATTAAAAAAATGTGAAACTTAAGGTAACTTAAGCCTAACATCAGCGCTTACAATAACATTCAGAGCCATAAGCCTCAGTGGCGTCTTTGCACTTACACTTTTCTATGCATGTTTATTTGTGAGATCGTAGTATAGAATGAACATTCCACAGCAAATATTAAATAACTAAAACCACCAATAACTAAATTCAACTTTTTCAAGCATTTCCAAGTATAAAAGGTAACTTAAACAGTACAAAGCACAGAAAAAAAAAAACAATTCAACAGAACAAGTCGACCCACTTGCACTGAAAAAAGGAAATGTCTGTTAATTAATCACAGAAGCATCTTCATTTTCAGTGCTTTCAGGACTTTTGGTGACAGTTTGTTCCTCTCATGTTGCACCAGGATTTTCTGAAACACTTGAAATGTGCACCAGTTCCTTAGGGTAGTGCAGGTTAAATGAATAAATGAGTCCAAAAAGCATCACATCCATGTGTGAAGGTTTTGCAAATCTCCAAACCCTTAAGAATCACACCAATATCTGTAGGTTAATCTCCAGATCCAGCACCCACTGCCCGAATTACATCGATGCCTCTGGTCGTCTGTGCAATTCCAGACTCAGCCTTTGAATTTTCACACTCCTGGAGGACAAATAAAAAGAATGAGTTGTCAATACCAGCCACAGTGATATTCATATATATTAAAGCCATTAGACACACACACACACACACACACACACACACACACTTACTAATCTATATGTTTTAATTAGTATTACATCTAATATTGTCCAATGAAAAAAATGCTAAGTGGCTAAAATTAGCTTATATTTATTAGAGCCATGTGCAAGCTAGCTAGTGGACTAAACATATTAATGTAATATGATATCAATAACACTAAAATATATGTAAATATGCAGAAACCAACAAATTATGGAGGATGAATACAGATGTAGAATTTACCTTAAAACGAGGTCACAATCCAGCTCGCTCCAGAGCAAAATGTTAATGAAAGTGTTGCTTCACCTGCTGCTGCTATCGCCCTCTACTGAGTGGAGTGTGGAACAGCTTCATTTCCACTTCTAAATGATTCCATTTGCAAGATTTCTATGTAAATCAGTCTCATCAGTAATTTTTAACTGATTAAATATAATAGTTTTCATAATTAACAAATTTAAATTAATTGAAAGTAATCTGATTACATAATTTTTGAAAAAAAGATTATTTTAAAAAAATCAAATCGATGCAAATACTTAATAATAAACTACGCCATGATTTATTTTTTTGAGTGCAAATTAACATCTATTAACAACGATTATACTGAACTGCCACCCAACACACAGTATGACTGCAGATCAATCCCTGCTCTCCGTTATCTGAGCTTTTTCATTCATACACATTCACATTTCATACAAAATTAAATAATTCTTTTAATTGTGTAAAGCTGCTTTGCGACGATGACAATTGTTAAAAGCGCTATACAAATAAAATAAAATTGAATTGAATTGAATATTTTCTATCTTGTTACAGCATCTGTGTCACGCTACATAAAAGCTGATGACGATGTTGCGCACCTTTAGATTCAGTGCTGCCTTTTGTTAAATTGAAAGGAACAGCAGTGACATGCCTGTGATGGAACTTCCTGCGTGAACACTCAAAGCCACACACACACACACACACACACACACACACACTTTTCAGCTCTAAAGCCTGCCGTCTGATGTGCGAGCGGCGCCTCCTGTTACTATGACAACTGTCATTGTCATTGTGACATCATCGGTGACACATCGGTGACACAACTTAAAAAAAAAGCTGACCTGGTATGAGTTTATGAACTCTCTATTTTTAAAAGCGTGATATGGCGAAAAACCGGGTGCCGGGGTACAGGGGTTGCCATAAGAGAAGAGAGGGCGAGTCGAGGAGCTGTGTGCGTTTCAGGTGCAGCCTGACCAACACCATCCTGGATGTTCTTCGCCAGAGACCAGGCTGGGTCGAGGTCAGGGAGGACGGAGAATGGGATTTCAACTGGTGTGATGTGGGGTGTCTCAGAGAGAACTTTGACAACACTTACATGGAGGAACATGTTCGAATTTCTCACTTCCGCAACCACTATGAGCTGACGCGCAAGAACCTGATGGTGAAGAACTTAAAGCGATACAGAAAAAAACTGGAGCGTGAAGTGGGTCACCTGGAGGCATCGAAATGTGATTTCTTCCCACGGACGTTTGAGCTGCCCAGTGAGTACCACCTATTTGTCGAGGAGTTTAAGAGAAGTCCAGGCAACATCTGGATTATGAAGCCAGTGGCCCGTTCTCAAGGGAAGGGAATTTTTCTTTTTCGGAAACTAAAGGATATTATGGAATGGAAAAAGGAAAGAATGCGCTCTGAGGAACAGAGAGATGAAGCTCAGGTCGAGAGCCATGTTGCCCAGCGTTACATTGAGAACCCCTATCTCATAAATGGCAGAAAATTTGACCTGAGGGTCTATGTGCTTGTAACTTCATTTTTCCCACTCAAGGCATGGCTGTATAGAGATGGATTTGCCAGATTCTCCACCACCAGGTTCTCCCTTAGCAGCATTGATGATCAGTATGTCCATCTCACCAATGTGGCAGTACAGAAAACAGCCCCATACTATAATCCGGAGAAAGGCTGCAAGTGGCAGATACAGCAGCTGCGACGTTACCTGACTGCGAAGCATGGCAGAGAGGTGGTGGAGTCTCTTTTTAAAGACATTGACAACATCTTTATCCGAAGTTTACAGAGTGTGCAGAAGGTCATGATCAATGACAAGCACTGTTTTGAGTTGTACGGATATGACATTCTGCTGGACAAAGACTTTAAGCCGTGGCTGCTTGAGGTGAATGCTTCTCCCTCTCTCAACGCCACCAGTCCAGAGGACTACCACCTGAAGTACAACCTGCTGGAGGACACGCTGCACGTCGTGGACATGGAAGGTTGTCTCACTGGCCGGGAGAAGCGGGTTGGTGGATTTGACCTCATGTGGAATGATGGCCTGGTTTACAGGGAAGACGTGAGCTTGGAGCCTCTGGGAAATGGCTACCAGATGGCGAATACGCATCTCGGCTGTGTGAACGATCGGAAGAAACAGCTGCAAAAGATCTTAAAGCCACTTTCAGGACAGAAGAGAATATGAAAATAAAAAGTATATAGTTACAGAAAAACAAAAAAAAGAAGAGGAAGAAGAAGAGGAAGAGCACAGACAGAAGAAATGTGGTGGGTTTAATGTGTCTAGAAGATGTGGTTAAGAGAATTAACCAGCCTCATTAATTCAGTAGCACTTGATCGCTAACATTTTTGAATTAGCGCGCTCGTGCTGCTCTGCGTGAAGATATCAGACTTCCTGTTTCATCGGGTGAAGTTTTACCAACAACACTATGAGCTGAATTCTGTGAATAATTCAATACAATACAACAGTACGATTAAGATTTAATTGTCACGTGTACCTCACAATTTATAAAATGTATAAAAAAGTCATCATATGACTTTGTGCTGAAGGTCTCGTGCACTCATGTGTAAGTAAATATCCAGATGTCAAACACCACTTCTGGTAGGTATTTAGGGTTTATAGATCCTAAGACTCCCCAGCTCCAGATTGTTCGGTTAAAGTTATGTTAACAAACAAAATCTGATTTTATCTGTACGTAAGATGAACGTGTCGGAGCTTGAATAGATGTCAATGTGTGTTAATGTTTCAGGTCCATAACTCACACACAGTGTACTGTATCAGTCATGACTTAGTGAGAGAAAATAGAAACTAATTCTAGCCAATTATTGCAGTGTTTCGAGCCTTTCCTCATCTCTCTGAACTTCAGGAAACACTCAACATCCAGCTCTCACTCTCCATGTTTGAAGCTTATAATAAATAACCAGATTCATAAATAATAAGCGCGGTCTCTCTGACTCCTGCTGTGAGCGTCACACACACAGTATCAGACTAACACCTGATACTCATATCGGTATCAGTGCCTCACAACATGTGGTGTAACTCATCATGCAGCTCTAACCCTCAGTCCCATTTATTACACTCCAAACATCTGTAAATTAATCCACTGGACCAGGGTGTAGGAAGATCTTTAAACCAAACTGTTTTCCCTCCATTCTGTATAAACTGACTGAAATCCTGAAACCAGCTCACCTGATACCAACAACAACAACAACAACAACAACCCCGCCCCGCAGGAGAGCTGGGAAATCTGATAGTCTATATATCTATAAATAAATAAACGAAAATCTTTTGGCTCGAAAAAAAGAACAATTAAAATCTGTAAAATATGCAGTGTAATGAGTGCAATCTCGTAGAACCACAAACATTGCAACCGTATTCTTTTACAGTAAACTTCTGGCAACCACAGCTGCTGTTTTATTATCGTAAAATTTAAGTTTTTTTTTATTTATAGTGCAATAACGGTGCTATTGTATTTTTTATGGTAAAATTCTGGTAACCACAGCTGCCAGTTTTTTACCGTAAAATTTAAGTTTTTAAATTTTTTTTACAGTGTAGGGTTACAGTGGTACACCGGGCAGCGGAACACGGGCAGAGGTACACCGGGCAGCGGTGGCTCAGAGTGTTAAGGCACTGAGTTACTGATCGGAAGATCTATGGTTCGATCCCCAGCTCCACCATTGTTGGGGCCTTGATCGAGGCCTTTAACCCTGTGTGCTCCAGGGATGCTGTACTATGGCCGACCCTGCACTCTGACCCCAGTTACACTGTGATATGCCAAGAAAAGCATTTACTGTGCAGTAGTGTATATGTGACAAATAAAGGCTTAACTGACTATCGTTTCAGTTCAATCTACATACATGAGCGTTGTTAAACAGGCATGGAGAGAATTACTGAGTGGAATTCTGAGGAGCTGAATTTTACTTTCAGCTTGGAAGCTTTTTTTCCCTCAAAACTTTTTTTCTTTAGTTATCCCCCCCCCCCCCCCAAACCACCCGTAGGGTTTGCAACAGGCACACCTGAAACATTTTTTCAAGGCTATATCACAATCTTTGTTTTTATAAACATGTAACAATGCTTAAAATGATTAAAAACAATAACAAGAGTGTGATAAAATAACAAATATATAGAAATAAAAGTAAAACATGAAAAATAACTAATACAAGGTTTGAATAAAAAAGAATAACCACTAAATATTACACTATTGTATACGAAAGCGCATTGCATTCACAAAAGAAAAAAATCATAGGGATTATCTCATAATTATGATTTACTAACTTATAATTATGAGATAAGGAGGAGCAGTCTGTGGCAGGGGGACATTTTAGTGCATGACATGGGAAATGAAAGTTACTGCGTCCTTCTGCTTGTAAGTGTCTCATCGCACACCCGTGGAGATGTCGCAGCTCTCCTAGTGTTTAGCCTGATGACTGTACATTAGTAACATTTACTATTACCATCCAGATTACAAACTGACATGAATATCTCCCAGTGTCTCCACCCTAGAAAGAAATAAACACGAATTTAATTCAGCAATATTTGCTCTATTGTCTACAGAAGCACATTGCATTGACAAAAGAAAAAAAACAGGAATTATCTCATAATTACGATGTACTTACTGATAATTAGAAATTAGTAACTTATAATTATGACTTAATATTTCTTAATTAGAAGATCCTGATCTCATGATTATGACAAAAGGTAGGTTCAGTACATCAGGACAAGATGGGGACAATAGAGCAAATATTGCTGAATTTAAATTGCATTTCTTTCTAGGGTCGAGACACTGGGAGATATTCATGTCAGTGAGTAATCTGGATGGTAATAGTATTTCTGTATTTTTTAAATGGTGTTTTAAATTGTAATAGACTTTGTTTGAATATCCATCCTGCACGCTAAGACTCCAGGACACGTGGTGGCGCTAATGGCACAGGAGCCGCTTCTCCAACCTTCAGAAAACGCGAAGAAAAAGCCGCTGCTCGCCTGAGAGTCTTCAGCGAACCGAACCAATAATTAGACTGACGTGGTTCTGACAGAGTCTGTAGTTTTCGTTAGATGTGACGGCGTGAAGAGTTAAAGCGCGCGGTCCGTGTCCGAGGAATAAAGCGGATTAAACCAGCTTTAAACCCTGCGCTAAGTTACACTGAAGCGCGAGACCAGTGCATCTTTACGTTATAGCAAAATATTCGGCGGGCCGGAGTCACGTGACCCGGAAGTGGCGCCAGTACACGCAGTGTAGCTCAGGATACAGATCAGTGTACAGCTCCTGATGACTGGAACACGGAGTGTGTTTTAGTGAACATTAATGTGCTCTCTGTCTCTCTCTCTCAGTTTACTTAAGAAGGCTGAAAAATTACGTTATATTACATCCTAATTACCATATAGAAACGTATTAAATATGAAATAAAACAGCAGGTAAACAGTAACAACAGTTGTGTGTAAGAAGAGATTTATAGTTGTCTTAGTGTTTGTTTATTGTGAATAAGGTATTTATATGTCTGTTTAAAGCATTTAAATAAACTCGGTGTTGTTCTGAATAATAATAATAATAATAATGTGTGTTTAGAGGCGTTATAATGAGTTCAGCGGGAGACAGACAGCGCGTCTCCAGGACGTCTCGGGCTCCTGGTGCTGCTCCCTCACAGGTAACCAACGCTGAATGATGAGCTGCGGTACAGAAACACTCAATAAGAGTAATAAGAAGGATTATTGTACTCCTATACAATACTGTGTGCTGAAGTCCTCTTAAGTGATGTGGATTAAATGAAAGAAATGTGAACAAATGTTTTACTGCGACAGGCTGCAAAGTGGCTAAATATGGTGTTGTTTATGTAACAGCCTCAGCAGCGACCTCGTTCTCCCTCTCACAAATACGACAAAATAATTTAGAGGCTAAAGTAACTGTCAGGCTTTAGTTAGGCTCCATCGACAAAAGAAAAAAGTATTTTTATAATGATACAAAAATTTAAGTTTTGCTTATGATATTGCCAATTTTATTTTATAGATATAATAAGGAAAAAAGGGACTGAATACAAATGCTCGCCACTCTTTTCACATATTTATTTGTCAATAATTCTTCAAAAATACTTTATTGTTTTCCCTCCACTTCACAATTCGGTGCCACTATGTTGTCGTTCGTCCCATAAAATCCTAATAAATCACATTTACGTTTGTGGTTGTAACGTGATAAAATGTGAAAAAGTTTAAGGGGTGTGAAGACTTTTATTTCTTCTTCATCTTTTACTTTATGGGTGGGTAGTACAATATCACCACCTACTGGACTGGAGTGTGGAGCAGAAGATTGTCAGGGAAAACAGGAAATTATTTCACCATGTGTGATTGTTATTTGATGTTTAGCCATGTAAGGACTTGAAAGCTGAGGCTTCAATCTCAGAAATCTGTGTGAAGAAAGAGGAGACACTGGAGCTGCACATCTGCAGCTGTGGAGACAACCTCGGCACCACGCCCAAAGATATCTGCATTAAAGAGGAAGATCCTGAGTGTAAAGACCAGCTCTGTAAGATATCAGGCCTCTCTGGAGCTCAGTAACACTCTCACTCATTACGCTACACTACACACTATCTAGTGTGGAAGAACACATAGAGGGTCATGCTATTATATAAAGTGTTAGAGTTTACCTTCCCCTGTAATGTTTTCCAGGATGATTTCTTTTCCTGTGTCTGCATGACCCAGCATGTTTTATTCCCCTTATGCCACAGTGATTTGCCAACGATTAATATGATCAATTTATTAACGAACGACCCTGTGCATGTTTTATTTGTTTAATAATAAATTTGTTGATGCTTGAATGCGTAGGTGCATGATGTCATGCATTGAATGGCACTGGTGTACTTGGGTATTCTTCTGAAGTGGGTGTGGCCTAAATGGGAAAGGGACGGGCAGTGTTTTCTCAAAATAATTTAGAGGTTAAAGTACCTGTCAGGCTTTAGTTAGGCTCTCTGCAACCAACACCATATCTAATTTCTATTTAAAATAAAATTAAAATTTCCATCGGGATCAATAAAGTAGTTATCTATCTATCTATCTATCTCTCTATCTAAGAGAGTGAATATTTTAATATGGCAGAAATTAATTTGAAAAAATGTTAATTCTTGTTCTTGCTGTAATTTTAATTTTTGTTAAATTGATTTTTTTCTATATTTATAATAAACATGATAAAATATTTACTCAGAAATTATGTAGGCTTAGAAATGAAGTACAGCTTAACTCTCATATTACATATTAACCAATCATTACAATCCATTTAAGTACAAGTACTTTTGGAAATTTTTGGTTTTTACTTTTCCCACTCTCCTGTATCACAAATACATACGCACAGTAGGTGGCCTGCCGTTCCATGTGTGTCTAATGCACAAAACACCCCCTTAACCCCCATGCATGGTTTTACACAATAATAATGTGTATGTATGTCTATGTCCTGAAATATTTGGAAAAAAAAAAGATAAAATCTATTTTTCCCTCTATTCCCAGACTGTGAGGTTTGCAAATCTTTCTTCTTCAACAAATGTGAAGCTCACGGGCCGCCAGTGTTCATCCCTGATAATTCCATCCCGATGGGAGTCCCTGACCGAGCCAGACAAACTCTTCCTTCTGAGCTAGAGATTCAGCAGTCCAGTATTCCTGATGCAGGCCCGGGAGTGTTTAATAAGGGGGAGACCGTTCCAGTAGGTGCACACTTCGGACCCTACCAGGGAGAGCTGGTAACCAGAGAGGAAGCCATGGACAGTGAATACTCCTGGGTGGTGAGTTTATTATGAAGTCTTTAAAAAATGTGATTTTGCTCCATTTTTTTAAGTAGCAAAAAGTTACCAATACATGAAGTAACAAACTCTAAACAATACCATTTTCATTTTGCTAGTGATGCGTGGAGACACTTTAATGGTGTAAACAGAAATGTACATGAGGAATAATAATAATAATAATATAGTTGCAAGCAACGATGACTGGCCCAAGCACCCTGTGCCATCGCCATCCCAGGCGCACCGCACAACCTGTGTTATTTGAGTGTGTTAAGACCTTGAAAAAGCCATCGCCACTCGGTTGCACCGCACAACCTGCACACATCACACACTATACAGGGCTAATGTGTATGGTGTGTGTATGGTGTGTGTATGGTGTGTGTGTGAGAGAGAGGTGCGTGTGTGTCGTGAGAGGTGTTTGTGTGCATGAGTGTAAACATTTGTAATATGGGTGTATGTATGTGTGCATGCATGCATGCATGCGTGTGTGTGTGTGAGCGCGTTAGTGTGTGAGGGTTAGTGTGTGTGAAAGTGAGGGAGAGAGGTGTGGGATGTGTGGATGTGTCAGTCTGTGTGTGACGAGTAAATGTGTTTGTGCTTGTTTGTGTGTATGGTGTGTGAGTCTGTGTGAGTTTAACATTTGTGATGTGTATGTGTGTACAATAGGCTGCAGGTGCTGGAAGAAAAGCCTCAGACTATGATGTTCCTGAATGTGATGTCACTGAACGTGATGTCACAGAAAGTGTCACTCAATATAATGTCACTCAATATAAGGCTAATCTAATCATTTTTCGGCGTACGTTTAAGACATTAGCACGGCTGACCCGTTTGAGATATTGAAAAATGCTCTGCAATTTTGCATCCTCAATGTCTTTAGGTCTCTTTGGCCCAGGTGGGTAGCGATTGTATAATTTCCCTAGGAGGAGTATATCAAAATCCATCGGGTGCGTTTTTGCGCCCAAAAATAACCGGCCTCCTGTTGAGTTGAGCCCAGGACATGCAGTGTGAAAGTTGTTCGGCTCGTTGAGCTCTAAATGTGCACCGAGTTTCGTGTGCCTACGTGAAAGTGTGTATGAGCTAGGCAGCAAAATCTCATGTGGGGACCCCCGGGGGCCTCGGGCCACGAGACTCTCAGGCATTCTGATGGCAGCAGATTCCAACCTGTCTGCCAAGTTTCGTGGGTTTTTGAGCATGTTAAGACCCCCGAAAAGTTCAAAAGGGTGGGGGGAGAAATCCTTAGGAAAGCAAGAGGGTCCTGCGCACCTTAGCGTGCTTGGGCCCTAATTATGGAAAAATGTATAAAATATGGAAAATGTGTATTAATCAGAATGATCAGATCGTTCCTGAGGTGCTGAGGGAAAACTCCCTGAGATGGCAATAGGAAGAAACCTTGAGAGGAACCAGACTCAACAGGGAACCCATCCTCATCCTGGGTGATAACGGAGAGCAGGGATTGATCTGCACTCATACTGTGTGTTAGGAGGCTGGAAGTTCAGTATAACAGGAGACATGTTTAAGTTCATATGGAGTCTAGTTTGTAATTAGAGGCTCAGGTCCTAAACTATCGAGCGAGTGCAGTCACGAGTAAACCATTATTTGCATCAGCCGAGGACAGGACCGTCTTCATGGTAAAGTGGAACCGTCCCCAAACAGACCACATGGGGCATTCATGTGATGAGATCACCAACCAGAAGTGGGACACCAGGACGAGTCAGACAGGTCCAGAGGGCAGTGGGGGCCTGGATCACTGGCATCTCAGGAGCGACATGTGTAGTGTGTGAGAGAGAGAGAGAGAGAGAGAGAGGAGGAGAGAGCAGAAGAGAAGGAGAGATATAAGGTGAATGTATATTTAGTGCAGAGGGCAAGCAGGGACTCCGACAGGACTATGACATCATAACTAGGAAGGGTCTTTCTAAGAGAGAGCCCGAGGGCAACACAGACATGAGGGGGAACTGGGATTTAAAGCGACCAATCACTTCACCGTCAACAAACCTGAGTGATCAATGAGAGTGGGGAAGACAGCATCTAAACATACCAGTTCACCAGAATACTCTACGTCCATGAGTCCCCCAGATCTGCTCCTTTACCTAAGGCTAATCTATTTACAAAAATGCTGCTCTAAATAAATAGGTTTTTAGCCTAGACTTAAACACTGAGACTGTGTCTGAGTCCCGAACATTAATAGGAAGACTATTCCATAACTTTACAAAGGTAAGAAAAAGCTCCGCCCCCTGCTGTAGTTTTAATAATACGTGGTACTGACAGGCAGCCTGCATCCTTTGATCGACGTAGGCGTGGCGGATTGTAAGACACTAGCAGTTCACTCAGATACTGCGGCGCGAGATCATTTGATGCTTTATATGTCAAAAGTAGTATTTTAAAATTGATGCGGAATTTCACAGGGAGCCAATGCAGTGTGGATAAGACAGGGGTGATGTGCTCGTATCTTCTGGTTCTAGTGAGGACTCTCGCTGCTGCATTCTGGACTAACTGAAGCTTGTTTATACACCTAATTGAACAACCAGACAGTAAAGCGTTACAATAGTCCAACCCAGAAGGTGATAAAAGCATGAACTGGTTTTTCTGCATCGTTTAGTGACAATATATTCCTTATCTTGGCAAAATATTTCTGAGGTGAAAGAATGCTATCCTGGTGATATTATCTACATGTGCTTCAAATGAAAGACTAGAATCTATAATCACACAGAGGTCTTTCACTGTTGCACTAGATGGATCGGAAAGGCCATTTAAGTTTACAGTGTGATCAGAAAGCTTACTTCTAGCTGCATGTAGTCCTATGACTAGAACTTGTGTTTTATCAGGATTAAACAAAAGGATGTTAATTAACATCGTCTTATATTCTTTACACATTGCTCAACTTTATTAAGTTTGTTTTTCTCATCTGGTTTTGCTGAGACGTATGACTGTGTTTCATCAGCATAACTATCAAAACTAATACCATGCGAATTATGTATACGAATTATGTTGCCCAGAGGAAGCATGTAAAGAGGAAAAAGCAGTGGGCCTAAAATTGAACCCTGTGGAACACCGAACTCCAGGACATGCAGAATAGTCATCATTTAGATCTACGAACTGATAATGATCAGTCAAATTGGATCTGAGCCAGGAGAGGGCAGTTCGCATAATTCCTACTACATTTTCTAATCTGTGAAGGAGAATAATATGATCATTGGTGTCAAAAGCTGCACTGAGGTCGAGTAACACAATTATAGTGACCCAACCCTGATCAGTGGCCAATAGGAGGTAATTTACTACTTTAACAAGTGCTGTCTCTGTGCTGTGATGAGGCCTATATCCTGACTGATACAGTTTGTTTATGCTGTTTCTATGTAGATATGAGCATAGCTGCTCCGCTACTATCTTTTCCAGAATCTTAGATTCATTAGAGATAAAGGGGAGGTTTGATATCGGCCTGTAATTAGACAGCTGACAAGGGTCGAGGTCAGGTTTCTTAATTATCGGTTTAATAACTGTTAATTTAAAAGATTTGGGAATATACCCACTACTGAGTGAACAGTTAATTATTTTTAACAGGGGTTCTATTATTGCTGGTACTGTTTGAGAAAATGTGTTGGTATGGGATCTAATATACAGGTTGACGTTGAAATTAGTTCCTTCTCTTCAAGGAGAGTAAAGTATTCTAGGTTAATAGTAAATCAGTAAAGTATTCTGATGTGGTGTGGTTAGTTTATCACTTGTTTTACAACCAGGTTTGAGAGGAAATCGGCAAATTCGCAGAGAAACTCAGAGTACGGCCCTGGGTATCTGTAAATGATAATTAGCGGGATCGACTGAGCTGACTTCATATTTGTAGCTACACTTTTTAAGTTACTATAGAGAGCTTCGAATGCATTAAATTTGTGTCCGTGTTTTTGTATGATAGTCAGACTATCATTGTAAATAACTGCGACGCCTCCTCCTCTACCAGTTAGCCGAGGCTGTTGTATGTAGCTGTATCCAGGAGGACTCGCTTCATTTAGAGCTACATACTCGTCCTGTTTAATCCAGGTTTCTGTTAATCAGAGTATATCAAACTCCTGATCTGTGATGGTTTCATTAACAATAACTGCTTTAGACTGCTTTAGACCTAATATTTAACAGTCCTTGCTTCAGATCAGAAGACGTGGGAGATAATAATTTTTTTTTCCATTGCAGCCGCCTCACTGCTGGTTTTGACAGCACTGATAGCTTTCTACTGTTACTTGTGCAGATCAGTAATCTTGTTCGGGTTACCCATCTCGTGCAATGAAATCTCACTAACTTTCACAAATATGGTGCAGTTAATCTAATTTGAAGGTATTGAATGCTTTAGTAAAGAAAATTAAAAAAGTGTAATTTATCTACAGATATGCAGGAGCAGACAGTGTGAACAATACATAGACGCCAAGAGAGAAATGCATGCGAATTGGATGAGGTGAGGAACACACCAATCGTAGGTTTTTTGTTTAATCATTGTTGGAAAAATGTTATCTTTACCATGTCACTGATGTCTTGCTGATGCTCAGTCTGTAACTTTGATCTGATTTTCACCTCTTCTGCCACTTTGCCTCATTCTTTAAGGTATGTGAATTGTGCCCGTAATGATGAAGAACAGAATCTTGTGGCATTTCAGTATCGAGGGGAAATTCTGTATCGCAGTTGTCGACCCATTAACCCAGGACAGGAGCTCTTGGTGTGGTATGAAGAGGAGTATGCCAAAGATCTCAGTCCTGTGTTTGACTCCCTCTGGAACAAAAAGTGCTCCAGGACTGGTAATGTCTTCCTGTACATACTGCAAAGCATATCCTCTTGAGTATTATTTAGTTATATTTGTATAGAGGGAGGAGCCCACTTAGTCAACGCCTGTCTAGATCAGGTACTGGCATTCAATCAGTCATGATGACTAACATATGAAATCATGAACTCCAAGACTTACACCTTTAACCTAGAGAAGAACTATTTTACAATGATGTCTGAATAAACTAACAGGGTTTGAAGCAAAACCTTAAGATTAAAACTTTATTTCAGTTAAAAAAAACAAATAGGAAAAACATTGGTCTACCACCTGGTATAGCCTTCATTATTTTAGATACTAAATAACAGCCTGCACATTGTAATTAAAATAGATGTGGTGGATGCAACATTTTATTCACATAGTGACAACTGTTTCAGGAACTGAAAGATTTTGTCGAGTAAATTGTCATAGTTGGATGTGTTCACCATTTCACACATGATCAGTAGAAGGTCCATATTGGTAAATCTTAGTTGAGTGAATTTGCACACAAGCAGCACCATTCTCAAATCCACTTATTTTCTGTATTTGGGTTCTTGAATTACAAATTAACTAGTCTTCTTGCTAACAATCTCAAATTTTAACCCTAAACAGTAATTTACATTGTAAACCTTTTACAGTTTACAATTTCAGTGTATTTTGTTTGATATTTTTGTCCTTTCACTTTTCCAGGTGTAAACAATGCTCAAGTCTTTTCCTGCTCCACATGTACTCTTTCCTATGCATCTCACATTTACCTAGACAAACACCTCAAGAGATGCCACCGCAAAGAGTACGCGAGACTGCAGGAAGCAAAAGAAATTAAATACGAGCTACAGATTCCCTCCAAAGGATTCAGTAGTGAGCCAACATCATCAGGTTCTCTTAGTTCTGATGCTTCTCCAAGTGGAAAGAAGGAAAGTCACCACTGCTCAGACTGCGGAAATAGTTATGGTCATCAGCAGCATGCCCTCAGAACACATACGTGCAGTCATGTAGGAGAGAAGCCACATCACTGCTCACAGTGTGGGAGGAGTTTCTATCAGTGGAGTAATTTCCAAAAACACCAGCGCATTCACACGGGAGAGAAGCCGTATCAATGCTCACAGTGTGGGAAGAGTTTCACTTACCAAAATCTTCTCCGGCGACACCAGCGTGTTCACACGGGAGAGAAGCCGTATCAGTGTTCACATTGTGGGAAAAGTTTCGCTAACCAGAGCAATTTCCAACAACACAAGCGTATTCACATGGGAGAGAAACCGTATCAGTGTTCACAGTGTGGGAAGAGTTTCCATCAGTGCAGCAATTTCCAACGCCACCTGCACAATCACACGGGAGAGAAGCCATATCACTGCTCACAGTGTGGAAAGGGTTTTACTTATCAGAACCTTCTACAGCGACACGAGCGCGTTCACACGGGGGAGAAGCCATATCACTGCTCACAGTGCGGAAAGAGGTTTGCACATCAGAGCGCGTTCCTACAACACCAGCGCGTTCACACCGGAGAGAAGCCGCATCACTGCTCACAGTGTGGGAAGAGTTTCTCTAGCAGGGGTAATCTCCGACAACATCAACGTGTTCACAAAGGGGAGGAGTCAAATCTCCATTCGCAAGACGGACAGTCGCCTTCTCTACAACACCAGCGCGTTCACGCGCGAGAGAAGCCACATCTCTGCTCACAGTGTGGAAAGAGTTTCACTTACCAGAGTCATCTCCAGGAACACCAGCGCATTCACACAGGGGAGAAACCTCATCACTGCTCACAGTGCGGGAAGAGTTTCCATCGACAGAGTACTCTGAAAGTTCACCAGCGCATTCATACGGGAGAGAAGCCGTATCGGTGTTCACAGTGTGGGAAGAGTTTTACTCAGCAGAGTAGTTTCCAACGACATAAATGCATTCGCACAAAAGACGAGGCTTGTTGTTCATCGCAGTTTGGAAAAACATTCATTATTCAGTTACAGTTAAGGCCTTAAAGGAATTAAAGTTGTAAAAACTTGTTTTAAGTAGTGAGATCACAGAGCCACTACCTAAAACAGCAAGTAGCTTAGCAACAAGCTACCTGGCTAACTCTGGAGATAAATAATATTGATGATTACCTTATAGCACTGCCACATAAAGGGCCTTTTAATAAGTAAAGTAAGCCGGCTAAATAGAGAAAAAAAGCTGGACCACCTCATTAATTGTGTTCAGAAAGGTTCCATTAAAAAGTTGGTCCAGAGCCGGCCAGTTGTGATTGTGAGCTTGTGGAGGCTAATTTACTCTGTTCATTAGACAGTGTTGATTCTGTGGTTGGTCTCAATATGAAAGAGACACAGACGTACCATCCCTGTCTCTCGAGGGCACCACCAGAAGGGATGCAAAGTACACTGCCCTTTCATTTTAAACAAGCAAACACTTTAGTCTTCAAATAGATGATTATTCTATATTATCAGCTGGCAAGACTTATCTTTAACATCCATGTTAGAAGATGTATCCTGTTGTTGTGTTAAAGATGTTACTGTGTTTCAGGGTCAAAATTATTATCCTGCATCAAGCAAAGACAACAACAAAGGAGATAATTGCTGAAATAATTGAAATTGTGTTTCGTATTGTTGAAGTTCAAAAGAAAACAGCACAAAACTGAAAAACTGAGCAACGAACACACGATCTTTGGTTTGGCGCACTCTGTGATCCGCGTGAATACAGTCAAGCTTTAACTGGTTGTGTTTTCATTAAATCAGTTTATTTAAATTAACCTTTTTTTAACCCGTCCTAGGATTATAGTTTATAGTATACAGTGGAACCTCGGATTGTGAGCGTTCCTTATGATGAGCAAATTTTTTAAATAAAAATTTAAAAAGTCTTGATATACGTACCGAGTACAGAGTATCATCGAGTATCACGTGATCACAATTGAGCCAATGGTTCTTCTCCCTCTCACGCTGCGGAATTGTGGGCAATCGTCTCCCATGCTCGGCCTCGGTAGTCAACATTGTGTTTACTATAACACTGTGACCGTGTGTGTGTGTGTGTGTGTGTGTGTGTGTGTGTGTGCGCGCAAACCATCTTTTATTTTGTGTTTGTATGTGTGTAGGATAACTTCCGCACAAGTGTGAGTCTCTATTTGGTAAACTGGTGTGTGTGTGTGTGTGTGTGTTTAACTTTTGTATTACTTATTTTTATATAAATATTTTTGGATTGTGGAACAAATCATTGGAGATTCCATTATTTCTTATGGGGAAAATACGCTTTGATATACAAGTGTTTTGATACACAAGCACACTTCTGGAACCAATTATGCTTGCAATCCAAGGAGCATAAATGCATATGCATAATTGTATATTATATAACTGTACATGCTCATTTAAATTTTTTATTAAAACATTTGTGAATGCTGTTTAAAACAATGCAAAGGAAAAAACATCATTTTAACCTGATAAACAATTCCAACAACCTGTACAAAAACACTGCATGCTTGGATAAAAAAAAAACTAAACAAAACAAAGACTGGGCACGACAAACAGGCAGCACATAAGGTTTGAAAGGTTTTAAAATCACATGTTAAAATATATATCTGTGATAAACTATATACCTGTGATGTAAGTTTTCCTTCTTAAACAGGAAACAGTATAGTCAGTGTTTTAGATTTAGCAAAGAAAAAATTCTGCATGTTGATGTTTGTTCCCAAAAGCTAATAAATGTATAAACAATACAATTCATTTTAAGGTAAGATGATTTACTCTGAAATGCTCTTTTTCTGCTCTTGCTTGTTTCTGATGCTGTGTGCAGCCACTCCCTCAATTTCTAAAGGAAAGGAATCTGACCTAAAAGTTGTGGTGGCACATCGTGTCACAAAAGACAAGCTCCTTATTTAAGTAAGGTTCGCTGAATTGTGCAAAATTAGTAGTAGTACTGCCAACTACAGCAGTTGCATAAAAAATATTTTCAAGGTGTCCTTTAAATAGAACTTTTTGAAAAAGAACCATTGATTGCACTGTTTGCTATAGATAGTGCTGTTACTCTTATCTATGTTAAACTAGATTGTTTTTTTTTTTTTGAGAAAGAAAACCATATTTCTTAAAGTGCCTATAAAAAAGGGTTACTATTGTAGAAGAAATTTTTATCTGATTTTATGTGACATACCCTACTTTTAAGAAATAAAAAGATACCTCAGCTTGCAATAATGGGAGGCTTGTGTGAGAAGCCGAGCATATAGGCCTCTTAGAATGTGCCTGTGTAAGCAATCCGATCTATACATTGAGGCACCCAGAACTGGGAACCTTAATGAAACCTAGATGTTTTATGTAAAGTAAGCGCGTGAAAACTGGCCGCCTTTGTTTAGTATTTAAGCAAGAAGCCGTCGGGAGTCGTGGTGTGTTCTGCAGACCTCCCGACTTTATTGATCAACCAATAAAGTTGTAACCTTCTGAAATCAAAACCTGAGTCTTCAATTAATTTCCACGACATTTTGGCGTCACAAACAGGATGGAAAAGGGGCAAAGGTGACTGATCAGCATGGGCTTCCTTGGCGGGCAGCACAAACAGGTGGCCACTTACAAAGGTAAGCAACTTTTGCTTATATGCTTAGTTTGTGTTGTTTGCTGAGGATCACCCATGGTGGTAAGGATGCCTGGTAAAGACCTCTCCAAATTAAGTAATTTTTGAATGGGCTTTGCTTTCAGAAGGAAAATGCATGCATCAGTTTACTAACCGTTGAATGGTAGTATTTGAATAGTAACTGGTAAAATAAGCATTGCATTGGTCTGTTTTGCTGTCAAGAGGGCTTTGATAGATGGTAGTAATAACAGACAGGTATGAGGAAGCGCATTTGAAGGTCTATCTGTGTTGCTAAGAGGGCTTTGATAGATAGCAATGCTTACCGGTAGATAGACGCTGTATTAATTTGTATTTATTGTCAAGTGGGCCTAGACGGATGGCAGTGGAGTAAGTTAATAAGGAATTGCGCTTAATTAGTAATACTGCTTGTGTGAGGGTCTGCAGTAGTTAATATAAATATACCCCTTTTATGAGGAACGTACTTAGGTATGTCAAAAGAATTGTGTAGCCACCTAAACCGTATAGTATGAGCATTGTGGCTTTTTATTCATATCTTTTTATGTGGAACGTACAGTTGTACGTCAATGGTTTTGTGTGCTGCTGATTAATGTATTGTATGAGGTTATAGCAGCAAATTTATATTTTTTTCTATGAGGAGCACAGCTTGGGTGCCATTAAGTTGTAAGCAATTGCATTGTTTGTGTTTAATTGATGTTGTACTGTCCAATACTGTTTGATATTGTCTGAGTGAATGAGAGCTCTATGTGTCTGTGTGTGTGTGTGTGTCTGAGTGGAAGTGAGAGAGAGAATCTGGCTGAGTGATACCATAAGCTCCGTGTCCAGTGAACCGGCCTGAAACCCAGAGAGAGTTGCGTGTGCAATCCACCAGAGTGGCGGTCGGCTGCTGCCAGAACGGAGACGTGTGTGTGAATGAGCCCTTATAGGACTAGATAAATTAGTAGATTAAGTTGAAATAAAGGGACAAGTGTTTATAAGCCCTTCTAAGAAAACAGATAAATAGGTAGATAAATAAAATAAAAGGGACAAGTATGCTTGAATGAGCCCTGATTAGGACCGGGGACAAAGTATGCATGAATTAGCCCTAATTTCCAGGAAATAAGGGACCAGGATGAACGTATAAGCCTAGAAATAAAGAGACCGTGTGGAGTGGTGAATGTGTGGTGAATGTGTGTGAACCCAATATTAATACTGTGGCATTAATCGGTTCTTGCAAAATAATATTCACTGTGTATAAAAATACTCTGCTTTTTGGCAAGTACTAATAGGACAGTAGTTGCTAAGTCTTGTTAATGAAGGTGGATGTTTAGATGATTATATAATATTGTATGTTGCTGTAAGTAAATTTAGTTACTAAGTAAGTGCATAAGCATAAAGTAGTAAGGAATATCTTGGTTTTTGGTGACAGAGGCTATAAGGCATAATGGCAGCCTCTCCTGTCAAGATATCGGTATTAACCCATCCATTGTGTGGAGATCTCATAACTAAGATCTCAAATAAATGGCAAAAGAGAACTAAAGAGAGGATTACAAAATGGCCAAAGGAGGGGACATTTGATTAGGCTTTGTGTGGGGAAATGGAAACTTTGGTAAAAATTACAAAACTGCGGCTAGAGAGAAAAGGCATGTCTAGAGTGAGTTGAAAAGACAGCAGGAGAGGGGGGGCCCTGGCTCTGTTTAAGAAAGAAGGGGATGAGTTTGTAAGAAGGAAAAAGCAGGTGAGGAGAAAGTTAAGGAAAGTTAGGAAAGTGAGGCACAGAGTAAAGGGGGGAAGCGTTAGTTACACCTCCCCCATA
>JAAGKR010010668.1:0-21971 GCA_011419295.1 Clarias macrocephalus | reverse complement strand
AATCCAGTGAAGCATCATTCGCATGTGCAGAAAAAAATAAGTCCGATCCATGGAGGCCCCACCTCGTACCTTACAGGTCTTAAAGAATCTGCTCCTAGCAGCTTGCTGCCGCATACCACACCATATGGGGCCAAAATGTTATGGCTGAACAGTGTATACCTAAACACTGAACTTTAAAATCACTTGTGTTTGGACTGCAGATAAATTTAAGTAGAAACGTCCAAAACAAAAAACATTTAAAAACAATTAAATGAGGACTACAATGTGGACATGACTAAAAATCAAGTTTAAAAAAAAGTTATATACTGTTAAAGGTAGGGAGCTGATTTTTATTTTTTTATATTCCAAATCAAGTCATCAGCTCATGTAAATGGCATTTAAGGTGTTAAAGTATATTCAAGGTAGAAAAAAAGGTTTTAACCGAAGCAGTAATCACCGCAAACTTTCTTCACACAAAAAAACTCTTCAGTATTTGTTTCCATTTGCTCAAGATAAAAATATACTTAAAAAATCTTGAATTAAAATCAATATCTTTCAGCAAAGATTATAAAATTAAACTCTATTCCAAAGCGTGCTTATAAAGGGTTTTCATTAGTACATATTAAACATTTGGTCAAGGACAAAGCAGAACTGGTGTACAGAAACCCCTCTCTGAGCGACGTGTAGAAATCAGCAAAGTGAGAATGTGAAAAGTGGGAGTATTAACATTTCTGACCCTGTGCAATGGTGTTGGAGGAGGTATTGGTTCAGCAGCAAGGACCTTTGCTACACCCAACAGAACAATCTCACAGCCTTCTGACAATACAGATAAGGAGGCAGTCCTTTAGCTTGAGGTTAAACCTTGGCTTTTGGAAGAAAGGAAAAAACTAAACCAAAGATAGAAGAAGGAAACAAGGACATTTCTTTGCACATTTGTCCTAAGTGCCTGTGCCTAAGCCTGGTCCCAGCCTCGAGCTCCAGCCCAGGCCCTTCGCAGGTCATTTCTTGGCTTGTGCTGTAAGCAGAGGGGGAGGCATGCTGGCTCAGCTCTAAGCATTCTGCATCTCTTTGCCGATCTTATAGCTGAGGATCTTGTTCCAGTCGATCTTGGTACGGGTGACGGGAAGCGGTCGGCGTAAGGCTTTGAAGGTGGTGTCCGACATGTTCTGGTAGTTCTCGTTGATTGCCGTCTAACAGAAGAAGGAAAAATATGAACGTAAAGAAATGAGAGTAAAGAAATAAAACAAGCAAGTGAGGGAAGGGAGGGAGAAGGGAAAGAGGGAAGGAAGGAAGGAAGGAAGGAAGGAAGGAAGAAAAGAAAGACATTCTTTTAATCTAGGTCTAAACAGATGGGTTCCAGACACAGTGAAGTTTAGTTTGGGGTTAAAACCTTTTTTTTCTTTTTATTTTTTTTACAATAAATGGTTATAGAAAAACTTTATGCAGGGGGGAAAAAAATCAACAAACAAAGTATATATATAGATATCATTGACTCGATCCTACCTGATACTCTGTCTCTGCATTGTTAACAGCCTTCACCAACTCCTCTGCAGATTGCTTTGGATTCTGTTAAACGATACAGACGAGCACAATTAACTTGAGCATGAAGAAACTTAAAGGAACCAATTAGAGGCGCTGCTCTGTGTCAGAGTGACATTTATATACCACATGGCTAAAATATTGCCATTTAAGAAGGGTCAAACTTCCGGCTGCATCAAGCAGTGAAAACAACCGATGAGATTTGGAATTACTGGAACTGGGTTATGAACCCTTCAACACTGGGTGCTGAACCATAAATTTTGTGGAAGATGTGTGATCGGAAAAAAAATCTGGAATGGAGATTACTTTAACACTTCATATTAAAAAGTTGTGTAGTAAAAAAAAAAAAAAAAAAAAAAAACCTATAGCTGTGTTTAGTAGCGTTTGATAACATTTTTAATAATTTAACGTATAATGTGATGAGAACTTGCATAGGAAAAGCCATAAGAAAACCACGGTGGTGAGACTTCAATTTGCTCAGAACCATAAAGAATGGACTTTGAAGCAATTAAAAAGATCATGTGGTCTGATGAGTTTGACCATATTCCAGAGCGATAGCGGCAACAGAGTAAGAAAAAAAGTGCATAAAGCAGAGTGCACCCATTATGCATGGTGCTCACTGTACAAGCCTCTGGAGACAGTGTTATGATCTTCAGTTGGTCAGGAAGTCTAGACTTAGCAATGTTACGTGGCAATAAAATGAAGTCATCTGATGACCTGAATGTACTCAATGACCAGGTTCTCACATTAGTGGAGCTTTTCTTGTCGGATGGCAGGGGCATATTCCAGGACTCAAATTAAGACTAGGTTCTGGAAGCATGAGGAATTATTTTCACACATGAACTTAACACCACATTGTGTGCTGTAATCAAAGCTAAAGGTGACTGAATAAGATCTTGGAGTGTACGACTTCTTTGGCCAGGCAGTATATCATCAAAGAGTAGCCACAAGCAAGAGGCCTTTCTTGAGGCTAAATAATAAACCAGAAAGACAAAGGGAATAAATATCTTGTTCCTGTCAAAAGCTAAAAGCTCTGAGGAAAATTCCTAGATAAGACTAACCCTCACATGTACAGGAGTTAGAGTGACTCCAAAAGTGAGTCAATCCCCATCAACCACATGTTAAAAACAGAAATAAATATATTTTACAGCCTGGTACAAAAAGGGTTTTGGTCTATGTATACTACCTCTCAAAAGTTTGGGATCACTTTTTAACTCTATGGTCATTTCTGATTTTTTATTTCTATTTCGGTCTTCAAATAACTAACTACTGTTGTTGTTGTTACATAATTACCTAACTTCATAGGTTATTTCATAGTTTTGAAATCCCCAGTATTTTTGTAGATTGTAGAAAATATATCACTAAACAAAAACAAAGAAATCTGCAAGTGTACATCTTTGTACACTTGCAGTGTATAATCTTTTTTTAATTCATCATCTAACATTATAGTAAGCCATAAGGTTAAGCATAATTAGGGGCATAATTAGCTTCAAAACCACTTTTCAGCAAACCTGTCACAGAGGGTTTGTCCAGTCCTTTTTTGTTTGGGCTATGTTCACAGCTTGGTGTTGCTGGGATTTAAACTCAGACTTTAAAGCTTGGACTCAGCTGCTGATTCACTACTGAAATTTGTGGTTAAAGACCCCCCCAGGTGAACTTGACTAGTGTAAACAGATATTCCATGAAAACTACATACACTGCTCAGGTGTTACACACTCCGGTGTTGCAACGTTTCATGCATGCTTTTCTCCCTAGATCAGTCTCTGCCTTTACTAATTCTCTGAATGAATGAACCCCCACAGCCACGCTCCAAGTATTTTTAAAAACAGATTTTGGCTTGTTGTAATGTCACCTAGTCTCCTTGATTTGACAACAGCTTTGTTTATGAGGATATTTTTGCAATAGTGGACTTGCGTACAGTAAACTAGTCACTGTGTTAACATTGCTTACTGGACTTTTTACATGCGCATACATACACACGCAGTTACTCACATATTACATTAATGAACAGAGGTGCCTGAATGTACTATGAAGCTCACTACTGCAACATACAAACCTCAGAAGAAGACACAGACAGCAACGGCGGTTTGGACGAGACCCGTCGTACTTCTACCAGTACATTCAACCGGTAATGTTTTGTCTAGGCTTCTGATTAGCTCCCTGTTGATTAGGGACCCTCCTAACAGCACTTAACAGGGCGTTTTGCGTTTTCATGTGGACAAAGATATTTTTAAGACGTAGATCGTGTGGACAGAATTATTTAAAAAAAAAACTTTCATTTCATAAAACTTCATTAGATGGCTGCGATATTAAAAATATTCCAATAGTTCCATTGGAGTTGGGTCATCCCAAGCAAAGTAAGCTAACAGATGCACTAGCAATCATTTTACTAGGGTTAAGTAGCTACATTTAAGTAGCTGTTAAAAAAAAAAAAAAAAAAAACTACGTAATGTGTCAAAGAAAATATTATTACTGTACATTATGTATTACTGTACAGTCGTGGCTAAAAGTTGAGAATGACAATTATTAGTTTTCACAAAGTTTGCTGCTAAACTGCTTTTAGATCTTTGTTTCAGTTGTTTCTGTGATGTACTGAAATATAATTACAAGCACTTCATACGTTTCAAAGGCTTTTATCGACAATTACATGACATTTATGCAAAGAGTCAGTATTTGCAGTGTTGGCCCTTCTTTTTCAGGACCTCTGCAATTCGACTGGGCTGCTCTCAATCAACTTCTGGGTCAAATCCTGACTGATAGCAACCCATTCTTTCATTATCACTTCTTGGAGTTTGTCAGAATTAGTGGGTTTTTGTTTGTCCACTCGCCTCTTGAGGATTGACCACAAGTTTGCAATGGGATTAAGATCTGGAGAATTTCCAGGCCATGGACCCAAAATTTCAACATTTTGGTCCCCGAGCCACTTAGTTATCAGTTTTGCCTTATCACACGGTGCTCCATCGTGCTGGAAAATGCATTGTTCTTCACCAAATTGTTGTTGGATTGTTGGAAGGAGTTTTGGTACCATTCTTTATTCATGGTTGTGTTTTTGGGCAAAATTGTGAGTGAGCCCACTCCCTTGGATGAGAAGCAACACCACACATGAATGGTCTCAGAATGCTTTACTGTTGGCATGACACAGGACTGATGGTAGTGCTCACCTTTTCTTCTCCGGACAAGCCTTTTTCCAGATGCCCCAAATAATCGGAAAGAGGCTTCATTCGAGAAAATGACTTTGCCCCAGTCCTCAGCAGTCCATTCGCCATACTTTTTGCAGAAGATCAATCTGTCCATGATGTTTTTTTTTGGAGAGAAATGGTCTTCGCCTCACTGTGCGTGCAGATGCGCTCACACCTGCCTGCTGAGCAGCTCTGCACTGGTGGCACTCCGATCCCGCAGCTGAATCCTCTTTAGGAGACGATCCTGGCGCTTGCTGGACTTACTGAAGCCTTCTTAACAAGAATTTAACCTCTTTCCTTGAAGTTCTTGATGATCCTATAAATTGTTGATTTAGGTGCAATCTTAGTAGCCACAATATCCTTGCCTGTGAAGCCATTTTTATGCAATGCAATGATGGCAGCATGTGTTTCTTTGCAGGTCACCATGGTTAACAATGAAAGAACGATGATTTCAAGCACCACCCTCCTTTTAACATGTCAAGTCTGCCATTCTAACCCAATCAGCCTGACATAATGATCTCCAGCTTTGTGCTCGTCAACATTCTCACCTGAGTTAACAAGATGATTACTGAGATGATCTCAGCAGGTCCTTTAATGACAGCAATGAAATGCATTGGAAAGTGTTTTTTGGGATTAAGTTAATTTTCATGGCAAAGAAGGACTATGCAATTCATCTGCTCACTCTTCATAACATTCTGGAGTATATGCAAATTGCTATTATAAAAACTTAAGCAGCAACTTTTCCAATTTCCAATATTTATGTAATTCTCAAAGCTTTTGGCCACGACTGTATTTGTGGTGCGATTATTGACCTCTTTATAAGACTACTACACACTGCTGGCATAATACAATTTGGGTTTAAAGAAAGAGACAGATAATGACTGTTGAAGTGAGTATACATTTTTGGGCACCTATGTAGATGGTAAATACACTAGGACACTCCAACCCCACCCAGGTACATTTCAGGCCTGTGGGTAACACTGTTTAAAGTCTATATGTGGGTCTGACAGATTACCTGATTTTCAAACTGTAATTGCAGCAAAATATCCCCCCCATTTCAAGTTCTTTAAGTCCAGCTGTGTAACATTTTTATGTCCTCATAACCTGATATCCTCCGTTAACAAATAAGCATTTCTCACAGGCTTTGATCCAACAGTAGTTGTAACTCACAGAAATGGTAAGAGACTCTTCAATGTCCTTGTGGCTGACCAGTTGCACATTGCCATCTTCATAATAATGCACCTGGACCTTGAGCACACCCGCCAGCTGAGTCGTGCCCTGAGAGATTTTGAACTTCCATTCGGACCGAGAGCGACCGTTCCTGCACAGACAGAGGACACAACCTCATGGACTTCATCAAACAGCTTGAGACAAAACAGAGGCAGTGACAAGGAGGACAAATTCGAGCTTACCAGAAGTTTTTGGGTTGAAACTGATGTCCTTCAATACAGGCAATAATTGTTTGGTTGCCATTGATGGTTTTTGCATAAACCTGCAGGAAAGGAGGAGGTTGTGAAAGAACACAAACACAGAAAGTATTAAAGAATTCAGGAGAAATGTTTAAAGTGCCTAAGATAGAAGATGGATAATATAAGCACACGAGACTCTTAATGCACTAATACTAAGCCTTTTTAGATTTTTTTTTTTTTTTTTAGAATTAAAAAAAAAAAAAAAACTTATGGGTGACAAGGAATCAGGGAGAGATGCGAGACTGGTCCCAGATCCAGATCAGGATGGAGCTCGCTCACCGTGCACACTCCACTAGGGTAGTGATCCTTTATGTAGGCCCTGAGCGCAGCATCACACGCCTCCCTCCACGGTTCCAGAGATGCTTCACACTCGTAGTGCTGCAGGTCACTGGCCTCTTTCTTCAGGTGGTCAAACTTAAATGACAGCTTGTTTCGTGGGTCGAAGAACCGCCCGTTTCCTAGGTTTCCATGCTCCGTGATCAATACCTGCATTTTAACATTGGTTTAAATCAGTAAGTGATTGTATACAGTATTAAATATTATATAAACGTATTTGAGGAATGGTGACAAATTAGTCAAAAGATCAAAATGTTTAGGCCAACAAATGATCATATTAATTAACATAAAACTGGTGTCAAGGTGCAAATCACCTGATCTTCCTTAAGTTTGGTGGGTGTAAACTGATCCATGTTATACTGAGCAAAGGCTCTGTTTCATGGAGAGAAGAAATAAATAGATTGAAAGCCATATCGACGTTTCAAAACATTTCATTATAATTAAAATCAGATGAAGCCATAAAAACACAGGTAATCTTATTGCTAAGCCGTCAAATAGGGACATGCAAGGTTAAGCTGAGGTAAGAGACTGAAGTAACCTTTAAGAGAAATCCCAAAACAAAGAGGTGAACTCTACTGTGGTTTATCTTAAGTTGCCAGTATGGAAATACAAGAGGGACATCTTCCTTTTACAACACACAAAAAAGTGGGAAGTGTTTTGAGGGAAAAAATCTTCTAATGAAGATAATAAAACCCAAGCTTCCTAGGAAGAACGGCTTTGTCAGAAATGTCAGAAACAAGTGTTCAGTTGTAGACTTTCTTAAGTTTGAGCACTTACGTTGTAGAACACAGGTGTGGGACGATATAGTAACGAAACATACATATGTAACAAAAGGAAACACTTACTGAGACGCCCCGTCCCTGAGTAGATTGTCATTGCTGAGCAGCAGTCGGACATCTGAAATCATACAAAGAAATGTACAATTTACTGAAAATGCTGTTGCATCACCTGCCAGACCTGGTTTTCAATTCCAGCGCTCAAAACCAAAGCATCCAATACCAATGGAATCCTGCTCATAAAAATCCATCTAACTGGGTAAATATGAGCCAAGGTGGATAATATTAATATTAATTGCAAGATGGAAATGATTCCTAGGTAAGTACTTAAGATAAGATGGAGCCTTATTAATCCTGAAGGAAATTTCAATTCTGCAGCAGCATTACATGACACCATAAAACAGACATAGACAGTAAACAGGAATAATAACAATCAGCAAAGGTAACTAGAAACTGCATAACATAAAATAAATAAATGAAAGGTACAGAAGTAATCCAGAGATCTCACCATTGAAAACTTCATTGAATTCTCCAGGTGGCGCGTGGACGACAAAATTGGCCGCAATGCGGACCTGTTACATAAAATTGTAAATATTGTATTAGGAAAAATATATATTTTTCATTATTAGCAGAAAGACATCATCAAAGTAGGTTTCACATATGATGCTTTATCATTACAGTAACTAGTTAGGATTAAAAAAAATACATATTAGTCCCATGTATTTTTCTTTTTTGAAAGAGATAAATAATACATGTAAAAAGATTTTAATATCCTCTAAACTCTTTCAAAGCTTTTTTTGGGGGGGGGGGGGGGGTTGGCATAGGATATGGATTAAGAGGTCTGCACTGGGATTCTCCCAACAAAATTATACGGGCGTGGCCAGTCTGATATACAGATTGCTGGACAAACAAAGGCCACAGTTATAAACATAAGAACATTATTGGTGTGTGTGAAGCAGTGCAAACATTTTACTTCGTACATATCGTTCTTTATAACCTGCTTGCCAGGTTCAGAGTGGTTTATATGAGTGATTTGTTTGTATAATGACAAACAGGACAAGCTAATCCTTTTTAAACATCACACAGGTGTAACAACAACAAGTGTGAAATAAGTGTGAGGAAAAGGACTAAGTTTCTGTGGTGGAGCAAAATTGGTTTGGAGTGTTTGTGAGCAGACAGGGACTCCAAAAAAAATAAAATAAATAAATAATTAGAAATGTTTGTTTATTCGTTTATCTGAATTTTTTCCTGGGCTTTGTGCCCTTTTTCCTAGCGGTCACCACATCAGATCATTTGGTCCACAAGATCTGGCACAGGTTTTACACCAGATGCTCTTCCTGTCACAATCCTCCGATTTTCTAACCAACAGCAGTGCACAGTGCTCTACCACTGCTCCTTATTTGTAAAACCTGTAACCTCCCCTAACCCAAAACAATATAAGGGATGCAAAGTTATGTTTGCATGTCAACATTTTTAGCCATATGAGAGGTTAAGCTCCTTGTGATTTTCTATTGCAGCTAGGCCAGAGTGGCTGTCAGACTTTGAGATGTGCTCTGTCTGTTCGGTTCTTTAGGCCACTCCTTAGAAGGGTTAGGGCTTTTCTTAGCAAAGCACATACAAGCCGAGCACTTCGTCACACTTCCCACTGCGACACACTGGGCACCACAGCAACAAGAGTAAACCCAGACTTCCAGGTTCCCTTTACAAGCAGACTGGAGCAGCTTCCTGCTCTCTCTACTCACTTTCTGAGCTTGTCTGTGATCAGGTTTCATATCCTTTATATGACAAGCTAGACAAACTGAACAAGGGTGAGCAGAGGACAGTAAAATCTGTTCTATAGAATCCATCTATCCATCTGTACGTATGTGTGTATAAATTGGCTGTGAAATTGTTAAGTAGTCAAAAGGGGTAGGATTAAATAAATTTATACGTCTGCCTACTCCTTTTCAAACATATTACTTTTTGTTGTTATTTTTTTGTTTTATTGTTTCATGTTAAAAATAAAAGTATTCAAACGAAATGTCTCATTATTTTCTTTTCTATGTCCAGTATATCATGAGGCCATAGATTAAAAACTGGAATGGATCCAAACACAAGACACAACCCATCATGTAATTTATAGGCAATTACCTTAATACTAACTGAGGGCATTTTCCAAAATCTAAAATTCGGTCACCTAACAAAGACAGGAAACAAATTGGCACAGGATCACCGGCGCACAAAAGCTATTACAAATAGCTCCACTGCTGCTCCACAGTCAACACTGTTTGTGAAATCTGTTTGACCAGCATTATGAGCTCAATCACAATGGATTCAGCAGGTTAGGCAGCAGGTCAGCCCTACTACAGCAGTCAATAATAATATCGCATACTCAAATGTTTTTGTTGCAACGTTGCGTGTATTAAGATTTGTACCGTTCAGGACAGGACATTCCATTCGCTGCGCGCTCTGATCTGAGTCTAGCTACAGTCCAGCTTCAAACAGTTCGGTTTTTTATTAGATTTTCTCTATAAAAGTTGGTTAATTTCAATTTAAATAAGGACTTATCTGGTAGCAAAATATTCAAATATCACTTGAGAGATGTTTCATTTGAACAGCTTTGAAAAGGCAGATGTAATTAACATTTTATCCCAAGCCATAGAATTGAGTCATTTCTGACTTTGGGGTGTGGATCCAGGACGATAGGGTTTACCATCAACAAGCAAGTTCAACATGTTCCTCCGAAAAACAGAAAATGTTTTAGATTTAACAAATGAATATGTATGCATGTTGATTATTCATTATTTCATTCATCCCCTATACCGCTTATCCTGTTACAGGGTCAAAAAGGGGGGCCTGGAGCCTATCCCAGGAGACAATGGGCACAAGGCAGCATACTTTTAAGATAAGAAGTTTTACATGGTTTGTTTCCATTGCGCTGTGCAGCAATGTTGAGTTGACATCCCTCTGTACACAGGGAAAAAAGTTGATTTCATTTGTGGTTGTAATTTATATCATGAAAGACTTAAATGCTTCTCATTTAATGTGTCCAGAAAGAATGGTTCCCCGAGTTGTGGAAAAAATACTAACAGTTATCACCAGTGGCAAACGGAGGCTAAATTAGTGTGCACCAAACTGCATACCATGTTATGTGACATGGGAAAGTTTTGCTTTTTGTTTGTTTTTGAGGGGAAAATAGCTTCCTTTTTTAATAGCAAACATTACTGCCAAGTCCTGGTATGATGAGTTATTTCCTGTCACATAGATGTAGAACTCTGCAGTTAAACAAAACGATGTCGTTTATTCAACCTCATCTTGAGATGTGCGATGACAGGAAATGACCTTCAAACGGCCTTGTTTTGCAATTTTTTTTTTTGACACATGCTTGTGTGGCACACTTCTTCATTACAAAACAAAAAAAGCCTGTATAGGAAACACAGCATTCAGACACATTACTGAATTTACTGTTGTGTGTTTCCTTTCAGTTCATAATCCTAAGCAGTACATGCTGGGTATGAGAGAACCCCTGCAAAACCAGTGACAGAGCAGATTTTGATTTTGTCAGGAAGTTGTGACAAAAAATGTAAAAAATTCTAGACCACTGGAAAACATCATATCATGACTGTCTTAACTGTGAATGCTGCCACCAGCCAGATTCAGAAAATGATCTAGCGCTTTGTTGGTAAAGCAAGCTCTGTTTGTAAATCATTGACTACACTCATATTGATCATATTGAGCAAGTTCTAAATATTGCCTATAAGTCTATCACAGGGCACATAATACTGAATACTGAATGGGGAATACTTGAAATCTGGTGTTCATCTATTTGTCAGAAAACAAGCTAACAAAAACATCAACATAAGCAGATAAGCATCAAATTTCAAAAGTGTACAAGAACCAAAAAAGCCCACTGAGATCACAGCATTAATACTACCCTAATAACATTTACTGTTAAACTTATAATCTTTTGAATAATAATGCAAAACTCATTTACAAATTTTTTTTTTTAGACATTTAGATGGGTCTCGAGTGTGTGTACAGACAATTTTTTTGTCTTTTTTTGTCTAGGAGGAGTGAAAAAAAGAGATTGAATATCTAATGAATATTTCAGGTAGAGCAATAACATATACTTTGAAGGGGCTCTGTTGCCTACAGTACTGTGCAAAGGGCTTGAGCCATCCCTCATTTCATATAAAATTTAATGAAATTATATACATTGTTAAAAAAAAAATAGGAAGAATGGTTACTTTGTGGCTGCAAAGTGCCTAAAGAAACAATTTTAAAAAACCTCAGCAGCAACCTTGTTTCCCCTCTAGTCTCTTCCAACCACTAAGCATCCGTCATCGTGTTTCTCACTGACAAAAAATAGGCCTTCAGGAAGCCTTACTCTTTGGAAGAAAGTATGACAAAATATAAAGAAATGATTAACCTGCTAAAAAAAACTGTAAGGTATAGGAACTTTAAATGATCTATATAATCTAAGACACACTGACTGAAAAGTACAGGATACATACTGTAGGAGTTGGAAAAATCCAGGACGAGCAAATTTCCTGTCTGGTTTCCTTAAAGACGGGTGCAAAAACATTTTTTTTTATTGATGTCTATTTTAATGTCATTCACTTCATGTTGATGCGATGCGCATTGATTCCTAATCTCACACTTTGCCCAACGCAATCATTCCACTGGTATGAGGAAGTAGACAAAACCAGGCAGAATTAATAATAAACTAGGCCCATATAACTGTCTTGCTAATATTTATATTTAATGATGCTAGAAACTAATTAGGTTTAAATATTGTTTTATATGCAATGTGGGAACAGAAACCCACAGTTCATAACTGAAACACTGGATAACACAGCATTCTGTTGATCAAGTGCAAACACGATGTGCTACACAACCAGATACTCATTTGTCTCCCTAAGCGTTTATTAATAAACTTAATAGGTAGACTAATTCGCCTGCATTATGTTAGTTTGCACTTAGTCGTTAGTTACAGTAGCTAATAAAGTTATGAATTTTCAACTAACGCTAAGGCAAAATTAAGACAAGTTTACTATCTAAATCTGGGAACTATTTAAATCACTCTGTGCTGAAATGAGCCAACTCAGGATAGTCAACATTTATAAGAAGAGGAACAAAATCTGCAGTGCTCTCTACCGGTTCTTTTGGTTTAAAGTAGTTAGTTAAATAAATTTCAGGCTTCTTTACTAAAAGCACATTATTGTTCTATTAACAATAGTATATTGTATATTCAACATGAATCAAAGCTTGAAGACTTATCAGTCAGAGAAGACCTCAGGCCACAGGCTCTGCATGTCAAAGCATAATTGAAATACTCCGGCCTGCTCTTGCCAGTCTGTACTTGAATTTAACCACATAACTGTCACAAACTTGCAAGCAGCAGCAAAGCTAAGCACCGGAAGCGACAACTTGCTTGCAGCAGATTGCAGACATACAGTACAGATGGTGGAAGTAGGAAGGCATGTAGCAGCATGCACACTCAGGGCTGGGCCACGAAGACTCAGCTGAGAATAAAAACAGAATGCAAATGCAGTGCACAAAATCAGAGAAACCAAGTGGAGGGGGGGGGGGGGGGGTTCAAAACGGGAGGACGCAGTTTGGCAATGTCAAATAATTTGGTGATCAAATGTAAAAGTTCATGCAAGAAAGCATACAGAAATATGCAGGATTTTGACAATAAAGGACCAAAAATGTGTTTAGCCTCAAAACAGGAACAGAAACTTGATTTATGTTACTCTGCAGTTGAACGTACTGTATATAGTGAAAATGCAGACATTGCCAGATTCAAATAATGATTTTCACATGCAATGTGAGAACAGTTCATCATAAGACTCGCCAAGGACTTTATGATAGTTTACAACTTAATGTTTGGCACTGAATTACGTGGTGCCCTAAAAGTGTCCATTAACATGGGAAAAATTAACAGTATGCATTAGCGATGTCAGAGGAAACAGAATGACATAAGCAATGTCATGCATAACACCAGATGTGTTGACATAAGCTGAACATGACTGGAAGATGCGTGTTCACAAATAAATGATAAGCTTGTAGAGGATGTTCTGTAAATAAATTCCTATTCTGATAAAAAGCATTAATTTCTCTTTTGTATGAAGACCTTTGGGACACCCTGTAGTTGCCCAACAACATTTTTTCATTATGCATTATTGGGCTATTAGGTTTCAGAGAAACCAGAACAGAAATATTAATAAAATTAAATAATCGTAATAAAGCGCAGTGAAAACATCAGGACTCTTGATTCTCAAGTGTTTAATTTTAACAACTGTAGGTTAAAAATGAAAAAAATCTAACACATTATCAACTCAACAACACAATCAAACGTCTAATACTATACATCTAATAGACAAGGTCTAGTTAGATAGACAGAAATACATGAATTGATAAAGATAGACAGATGGACAATTAAAGACAGACAGAGATACATAGCCAAGTAGCCAGCCAGCCAGCCAGATAGACAGAAACAGCATACAAAATGCATAAAAACCCCTAATTAAGATGTGTGGATACACCCTATCATATATTTTTAGTTATGAATCACACCATCAATTCTAAAATAAGGCATTTTATTACTAATCGTACTAGTTTCCTGAAACTATAACACGGCACTGACTAGTTAAACTCACTTCCAAAGCGGTCGAGTTTAATCACTAACCTCCCAAAACTAGCCGAGCTGCGTCCCAAATCACCTCCCTTTCCCCACACAGATCCCTTGATAGAGTAGAACACAGTGCCGTACACACCCAGTTTAGTGCACTACACACACAACAAGGAAGCGCGGTTGAGACAGACCTCATCTCAGACTACGGTGCAGAGAGCTAGCAAACTCGCTTACTGATATCTCTCCTGCACGGTCCTGAATGCCGTAGCTACAACAAGCCAGGACTGAGAACAATCATAAAAACCACTCATCTGTAAAACGACAAGATAGAAAAAACAAGTTCGAAAGTTTTAACCACTCGGATTACCTTCTCCTCATCAGTGAGCTGCTCGGCACCGTCCGCCATCTTGGCTCAGCAGGACCAACCCTGTCAAAGTGCATCACGGGAAATCAACGAATTGAATGCGATAAAACGACTAACAACGAATCCTATGCATTTTTGTGTAAAAAAACAAAAACAAATAAACAATCAAACATCTAATCATAGTGGGTCTTAGTATAAGGCAAATTTAACCTCAGACAAATAACCTTTTTTTCACTATGCATTTATTTAACAAAAATAAATAGATAAATAAATTTGGCCAATATGAAGTACCCCTTTACTGTTTGCACATGATTTAAGAGGATCAGTTGCAGCCAGGTGATGTTAACCATCAGCCCCTGATTAATGAATCATCAGCAGGTGTGCAGACATCTACTGTATACACGCAGAGGTTTTGGCAGTTTGCTGGTCTGGAGCATTCACGTGTTAACACAATGGCAAGAGGGAAAAGAATAAGCTTGGTCTTAGAGAAGATATTTTTCCTGCACATCAATCTGGAAAGAATTATATAAACTCTGGTTTCCTCCCGCAGTTCAAAGATATGCAGCTTAGGTTAATTGGCATTCCCAAATTGCCCATAGTGTGTATATGTGTGTGTGCCCTGCGATTCATTGGCACCTGTCCAGAGTGTACCCTGCCTTGTGCCCTAAGTCTACTGGGATAGGCTCCAGACCCACCGTGACGCTGCGTACAGGATAATGTGGTATAGATGATGAGTGAGTGAAAGAATGTTTCCACGAGAAAGCATCTTCTGTCTCAAAAAACTGCATATGAAAAAACAGATGGGCAGATGAAACCAAAGTGGAGTTGTTTGGCACAAAAAAAAACAGCATTTCAGCAGCAACACCTCATACCCACTGACAAGTACGGGGGGAAGCGTTAATGATTTGGGCCTGTTTTTTCAGCCAAAGGACTGGACACCTTGCAGTCAACCTTGCAATCAACCCTGAACTGTTCTGTATACCAGAGTATTCTAGAGGAAAATGTGAAGGCATCTGTCTGAATTTGCGTCACAAAACAGGACAATGATCCAAAACACACCAGTAAATCTACATCAGAATGGTTTAAAAAAAAAAAAGAATCAAGGTTTTGGAATGGTCTAGTCAAAATCCAGACCTCAACAGGACCTTAGTAGAACTGTGCATAAGAAAATTCCTAACAATCTTTCTGAACTAAAGTGATGTTTTAAAGCCGAATGAATCAAAATGAAACGATTACTTACAGTTATTACTGCTAAAGATGATATAGAAGATATATACTGGTGTATATATATATATATATATATATATATATATATAGAGAAGAGAGAGAGAGAGTATCAAAAGGTTTTCAGATCAGGTCGCTTTTGTTGTATGTCCTCCCTCAGACGCCTTAAAACCTAGCAGTAGAATTTGCTTTTGACTGTCTGGCCTCTGGGGACGAATTCTCGACATATAATGTTGCGAATGTCAAAAAAGACGATAAGAATGCACTTGGTTGTGCTGTAAACCTTCATCTGTCACCGGTAATGATCCTTGACATGAAGGACGGGAGTACTTGGCAGACTTCGCCGTGATGTTCCTTCTGCTCTTGGGTCAGCATCCTGGGGACGAACCTGGGGTGCATGTTTATATCACACATGATGATTGCCTGGACTGTTCCATATGACATATCGACAATGGTAGCAATGTTGTGGATTGTGCCATCTTGAACGACTCATTGCAGCTTCGCCGTAAACTTGCCAAATCATGTCAAAAGTCTCTGTGAAAGATTTGACTCCAAACTGATTTTGACATTTGGGCATTTGACTGCCAGTGTAGCATGTTTGGATTGGTCACCCTCACACACACAAGGAACACCCTACCACTCAGTAATAAGCTTCAGTGCTTTCTTTAATTTTTTAATTAATCAGTGGGTCAAACAGGCGACAGCTTCAACTTAAACAAGGAAGATTAAATCAATGAATTATTCACACCAGTTACACCAGCAGACTTCAGGGGGCTCAGGCTATTTAAAAAATAATAAATACAATATCAGAATATAAATGATAAATACATTTTATATTTCAGTACTCCTGGAAGACAAAAGACTTCTTCATTGCCTGATCTTTTACAGCATACACTGGTGGACAAAACTGACATGGCAAACCTCTTCGAAGCAGGAGGACATGAATCTTGTTGTCTTGAGTTGAATCCTGTCACAGTTCAATTCAACACTGATGTCCGGTGTAGCAACCCACATTTTCCTACCCAAATCCAAGGTAGGTCAAAGTGATTGTACAGTAGATGATTTTGCTTCTGGAGACCATACAGCACCTCATTACAGGTTGAGCTAAATTTCCCCAAGTCCCACAGCTGGCAGGCAGTTGAACAGCAATGTAGGTGATGTAGGAAATCTGAAGTCAGTGAAAAAATAGACCAGCGTGGTTAAAAATATGTATTGAATCAAAAATTTATCTTTAGATTAAAAATAAAAGATCACATATTAATTAATAATATTGATTAAAAAATGGGCGGATGTCAATCCTGGAGTATATATAATAGTAATAATACATGTACTTAAAATGTAATCAAAAAACAAACATGGAAAAAAGGAAAACAGGAATATCATGGGTATCAAAAAAACATGATAAATTCCTAAACTGCCTGTTTCTCTTCTCTGCATGAAATAAAATAAAATCTTACTACAATTAATGTAGTAATGAACTGTTGTTCAGGATCATTAACAAAGTTTGTCATTAACAAATCATTACCATGCAACAGATTTTGTAGTGTTTAGTGCTACAGTATAATTGGCTTATTGTATTTTTTATTGTATAGTTTATAGTACATTTATTGTATTCATTGATTCTGGGGAAACTTTGAGGGCGAGTCCAAAATTATCCACACTCTGGCTGTCAAATTAGTTTAAATTAACTTTTAGAAATAACAAATGCATAATTTTTTGACATAATCTCCTTGATAGACTTTGTCCATCAGTCTACAAGCTTTTGTATTCCCTCATTAAAATTTTCATTAGAAGTGAATCTTTGTCCTGGTAGGGCTGCTTTCAGGGGACCAAACAGGTCAATGTCAGATTCTATAGTCAGAACTATAGGGAAGATGCTTTAACACCTCAAAACGAAATGTCGACAGTGTAGGCAAGTGTGCAGATGTGCATTGCCATGCAAGATCACAAGTCTCTTGGATAGCTTAGACTTCAGCTCTTCAATAAGCATCTCATTCTAATGAGTGCTGTTGATTGTTGAACCTTTTTCCTGATAATGTTCCAATTTTCAGCCCTTGAGAATCCCAAAAAACTAAACATATATGATTATGATATGATGATTGAACTTTTTCTTGGTTGGATGTTTCCATTCTATATTCTGCCTCTCAGGTTTGTAGTGATGATTCTTTTTAAGAAAGTTTCATCTTCTCTATCCATTCATACACACTTCTTTGCATCAAAACACTGTATCCATACTGCATGCTAAGTCATTGATAAATTCAATAAAATCTTTTATTTGTATAGAGCTTTTAACAATGGTTATTGTTGGTTATGGCTATTGTACTGGAATGGTTATGGTTATTGTAGGGTAATGCTCATTCAGCTTTACAGAATCAAAAGAAAATGATGGAAATGTGTATGAATCTACATGATAAGGTTGTCCCAGATGAGCAAGCCGAGGGCGAAGGCGCCAAGGAACAAATCCCTGAGATGGCAATCGGAAGAAACCTTGAGAGGAACCAAACTCAACAGGAACATTTGGGTGATGACGGATAGCAGGGATGACTGTTTTGCAGTCGTACTGTGTTAGGCAGCTGGAAATTCAGCATAACAGATGGAGGTTAATGGTTAAGTTAATATGGAGTCCAGTTCGTTATTGGATGCTCAGTTACAAAACTTTAGGAAATTCCAGTCCTGAACTATTGAGCGACAGTGGTAACATGTCCTCAAACAACAGCTGTCTGCATCAGCCGAGGCCAGGACTGTCTTCATGGAATAGTGGAACCGTGCCCAGTCACCACTCGCATCCCAAATAGACCATATGGGGCCTCCATAATGGCACCAGGTACAACCTTCAGATCACAAAAATGGGGCACAAGTAGGGCATCCATTTTGGCTTGCACACAGTTACAAATGAACTGATGTAACACACTGACACATGCACAGCAGTGACTGGGGAGCCCAGAGCCTTGAACAGATAGTGCTGATAAGACAGTGCAGCCAAAAAGTTGTAAAACAGTAAATACAGTGCTAAACAAGAACTATACTAATCAGTTATTGAGCATTGAAGGGATGTCACGTGTAGTGTCCCATCACTGCTTTGTGATTGTCTTAAATGTATATGGCAGGATATGTTCTGCAGGTATCCAGAATCCTGCAGGTACATCCGGAAAGCAGTCTGACGAATTTTGCCACCTGCACAGTTGATTTCACAACGCAATAACAAAGCAGTTGCTTAAATACATACAAGTCTGTTTTTGCACGTAATCCCCCCCATCGTGCTCAGATTAAAAGCGGCACAGAACATAAATGAATGAATTTAAGACGCGCCATCTTGTGCACCTCACATAAGAAAGTTCAATGAAAGTTCAAGTTCAACGCATTATTATTGATAGAATTATCATTTTATATTAAGTCCTAACACTTACTTCATCTACTAAATGAAGCAAGCACGACTTTAAAACATTTAATACGTGTATTTGCTTGTTGACTGTCATACTATTAAAAATCTACTAATGTGAATTATCAACGGATGTAGCGTCAGGACCGCTCAGGAAGCGTCTAAAAATTCCAGCTCAGCAATTTGTTAACTTTTACCAAAATGAAGTTTCATAGGTTCTCTGTTTTGCCCGCAGATAATCCAGACACATACTATTCATAAATACGCCCAAACTGTGCACGAGCGTTTCTCTTTATTCTCTGGTCTGTGCTGGGGTTTCTCTTCGTTTTGACCGTGTTCATGCCATTGCTCGGCTCGGACGATCCCTTGGCCAGTTCCGCCCTGTGGGAAGCGCTCAGTGTCCGCGAGCTGAACCGGAGCAGTAGCGGCGGCTTACCGGAGCAATGCCTACACTCAGAGAAGTTTATGAAGTTGGACTGGATTTCATCGAGTTCTTGGGAGAAAGGAAATCAAAAACGAACAAGAACGAGCTACGAGACATTTACAACTTCGAGTTCAGAAGGTTACATTAGAAAGCTTTCTGTTTATTCTGCAGACTTGTGTATATCATGGATAGGTTTGACATTTAAATGAAGTGTCAGCATTCTTAGACCTAAAGTATAATACTACTTATAGTTTGGCTTATCCAGTATGATGTCCAGGCTAATTGCAGCAGATAACCTGTCATACTGATTCTGTGTTTATTGTGTTTTTGAGACTCTACTAGGCAGCACTGTATTGCTAATGATGACTAATGTTGTAATGACTGTGGCTTAATGACGGGACTATCATAAGATTATGTCTGGTTTCATAGGGAAGGAGGACCTAATTTTTCTAGGTTGGTCAACGCCTTGCAGTTTTTCAACCAAGCCAGTGTCAGGCCGGGAAAAGTTATCCTGCATGCCCAGTCTCAGGTGTGTCTGGCTTCTGTGTCTTTTCCTTACTTTTTCTCAGTCTCCCCTGTCTCTCTCTCTCTCTTTCATTCACACACACACGTACACACTCATCTATATGCCACTTCCCCTGAATTCTGACACAGGTTCGTCTGTACTACTGTGACCAATGGAGATCCAGCTCTCACTCAAGGCCAACTGTAGGTCGATCAAGACCTGATCATGAAGACAGCACAGCTCCTGACTCTAGGCCAGGGGCCACATCCTCATCACCCAATGTCAACCCTGTTCTTACTCCAAAGAAACGACTGGCTCAGGATATCCTCAAAAAACTTAGGGCAAACAGGTAAAACTGTTGTGGTATTTTACAGTGAGAATGCTGTGCCAAATTATTTGTTGTTGTTTCTTTCTTTTTTCTTTTTTTTTAAATGATCACATAGAACACATCTCGACTTAACCAGAAAAACCACAGAATTTGTATCGCAGCTCAAATATGTATCTTATTATCTATTTTAAATCTGGCTTGACCATGTACAAGTTTGTTTTTGTTTGTTTGTTTGCTTTAAACAGTGATCAGTGCTCAGGTTTTTGTCATTCTTTGCAGACCACAGCTTATCTCTGACAAGGGAGGCATTGAGATCACGTCTTCTCCACTGAGCATAAACGGAAAAGTTGTGCTCAACATTGAGCTTCTAGACACATTGTACGTGGTGAGGTTTCAGATCGTTAATAATGGGCAAAAGTGCATTCATTTCACCTTCTACACAGCACTGCACAGGATACGTTGCTTCACTTTAGTCGATGAGAGGAGAGTAAGCAGGGTTTCCCCTCTGCTCCTTTGTCCAGGTGAGAAAAGCCACTGTGAATGATCTACACCAGACCGACTACTGTATACATTCAGATGGAAAAAAAAAAAAAAAAAAAAAAAAAAAAAAATATATATATATATATATACACACACAAATATATAAAAAACACGAATACGTTAACATTAACATGATATTTAATTCCCATTCTTCTTTACATAAGGCATAATACATGTTTGGGTGTGTTGTTAGTGAAAAATGGTAATAACGGGTGGTGTGAACATCATTACCATTTCACAGAAAACCTCCCCATAAAAACAATAATGGGTTTTCATAATAATAATAATAATAATTGTTATTATTATTATTATTATTATAAAAATAATTATTAGTTTTTTTTTTCTCCGATAAGCATCTACCCTACTAGTCCTCTATATACAGTAACGCATTACACTAGGGGTCCTGGATGACATTCTAAGCTCCTGATTTAACTAATAACTTGAACTAAAGTGGGTACGATAGTGGAGGGAAAAGACTACAAATGTGCAGGACTGGGTGTACTTATGGACCAGGCCTGAGAACAGTTGTAATATAAAACAACACTTTAATTTTAAAGTGTGCTTTGACTTGTATCTGGAAAATTACAGAATTAAAAAAAAATTAAAACCTGTTCCTTCCTGCCAGGTGAGAGCTATGCGGTTGAGGTGAAGTACCAAGCTCACCACTATGGCTACTTCCCAGCCACCATGTACTTTGAGTTCTGCCCTGAGTCCGAGTCCTCAGACCCTCCCAAACCATTCTGCATTGTGAGGGAAATTGAGGCTGTGGTGCACACTCAGCTGGGCAGCGAGCTGGGCCCAACGAGTCAGTATAGACCCAGACAGAAAGGGCAAATCCGCCCCAAGGACCGAGTGGTGGAGGAGGGTGTGCCTCCTGAGAGGTAAGCTTACTGGTATATAGTACAGTCAAGTCCCCGACTTTCTGGAAGCATGTTTGTAAGTACGATTTGCTCGCAAAATGAGTCTTGTACACCTTTGACACAAAGAAGACATAAGGGGGGAGGAGAACGCTACATGGTGCTTACTGCACGCTTCAATGGAGTCTTAGAGCTGTTTGGACTGTGAACTCTGTCTTGTGTGGATTTTGTGAAATTAGAAGTATTGACTATTGGAACAGCTTTACAGGACAGCCATTTTCTATCATTGTACTCTTGGACTGATTCATTGAAACTGATGAGGCAGACTCATTTCTCCCACACCCCCACAAGCACACACATACAATATACTGGACTTTGGACATTTTATATATTCACGTACACACTGAAAATGTTGCATATAATTCTAAATATTAGTGTCCGGTGCACTGCAGGGTA